>OZ014492.1:34551942-34839942 GCA_963966045.1 Xestobium rufovillosum
CTCCACTCAATCGAGCACTAGGACTGGGTTGTTCTGCAGACTGAATATTCGATTAGCGCTGTACACGCATCTGCACAGATAAAAAAATTTCGAATGTTATTATTCTTAAATAGATAATTAAAGGGATGAAAAACCGTTACGAGATTTTGTTTATTTTGTGAACTGCCACTGACTGTATTTCTTTCAAAACTTATGGGGAAGACTTCTGGTCGTTTTGAGTCACAATTTGACAGTGGTACTGATACAATTGTTGGTGAATGAAGTACATATGCCAGCAAATATTTGGACAAAATCGTTCGATTTATTTCTTTTAACAATTAATTAAAATTACACATTTAATCTAAAAATTTAATTTAGCTGTGAATCTACTGCAATATCACTAACCTAATTTAGATGGTCGTTAATGATAAAGAACATTCGAATCAATAAGGTTAAAAATAATCCATGTAGAACGCAATTCTCATTATTTACATTCACGGCTGCGACAAGGCCGTGTGGTGGTATTACATAAAAATGCGTATTTCATACGATACAGTGGGAGATAAAACCTCAATCACTGTTGTGTGCTAATGCGTATTTTATTTTTGCATTAAGCAGATTATGTTTGATCCCTTCCAGACCTGCGTTAATACGGTGGCGTGATTCTGTATTTTGTTTCCATAAAAGTTCAGTACCTACTGCAAATATTTTTATCTCCAGCGGGAATATATTAATGTCAGTGAAATAATTGCTTCGACTCGAATATTTCCCCATTCTTTCGTATTTTTTGTCTTCTTCTTACAGTTCTTTATTTGCTTTGCTTCTATTAGTCGGCCGCACTTTGTATCATCTAAGATCGATATTCGATACTTCTTAGACCAAAATTTTAATTGAAGATGATACCGAAGCCACTCTTTCCTGAAAAAATTACACTCACGGTCCTCCTTACTTACTTCCTTCCTTTCACGCTTTCACTTCGTAACACTTAATATACTCTGTGGAAAAATGTTTCAAAATATGTGGAATAAGTTCTTTATTTGCTTGAACAAGCTTTTTCCTCCATTTACTTTTTGTCTCTTTATTTATTAGTTTTATGATTTCTTCTAATGTATGGAAAGAACGACATCTTGCATTAGTAGGAACTTAACTCTTCAAATATTGAAGTTCATAAGATTCTTTTACTTTAACATAGACTTGATCAAAAAGCCAATATTTAATTAATAGAAAACATTCTGAAATCGATTTTTGTACTAAATACAGCCAATCGCGGTGGGTGTAATGTAGGTCAACAATTTAGTATAGCATTTACAATTCACCTGTGAAGATTCTACAGGTATACCAACTAATGAGATTAGTCTTCGATTCCAATGCTATATTTTCAACTCTGCTATAAAGCTAAAAACGCAGAGGGGATCTAACTATGAGACCGTCCCATTTTGCGCATTTATGGTTACCTAAAAATGGAATTCTCATTCACAGATACCGGTTCTGAATATCCATTATCTGATTTATTCGGTTATTCAATAATTCGCCAGTTGAAACGAGTCAGATACCCTAAATGTATTTTCAACTTTAGGTACTTAAACTGACTGAAAAGGTCTTTTCAGCAAAATTGCTTTTCGCCCATCCGACCACAATAAAATATTATTTAAGTTTAATTGTGCTTCTCCGGATTGTATGCTAACGGCCTTGTTTCCCAACGTTCAAAGCCGTTTTCAACAGTAAATCATTAATAATAACATAAAGTGTCAGATTTCCCCTTGGATACTTTGTCGCACATATTACTTCTGCACAATACTGACGTATTATGTTGTAGCTGACCTACTTGTTCTAATATCAAAAGTGTCTGTGCTTATTTGAAATGCTTTTGAAGTTCTGATTTCAAATTAGACCACTAGTTTTCAATGTTTCTTGATGTATTACATTCTGCAGTTTTCACTAGATTCAGTAATGATATCATGGCGTCTATTTGTTCATACGAAAGTTTGAACTTGTTTTTCTTGCCAGAGAAACAGATATGAATTGCTGCAGTTAAAATTGTAGAAGATGCTGATGCTGATGTTAGATATTTGTCCGGGCGATGGTATTCAGTAAAACACAACTTATCGTTTGTGTCATGTCATATATATTTCACTCCCTGGTAAACTATTTAAATCATTTGGAAATAATATGTAAATCATAACTAAAATTTGATAATGCTCGATACTTAACATACGTATTTTATACTACCTAACAGGTCTCCAGCAGTTACCATATCACGAAAAATAATAGCTTGATCAGAAAGATTTCTTGGTTAGGATCAACAGAAGAGTCACTAACAATATCAGGATCAGATATGATAATATGGTCCAGAAGAGTAGTCGTTGGTGAAATTTCGGTTGGTTCGGTAATAATTTGAATTAAATTTAAAGATTCAAGGAGATTCAGATAAAAAATTATTGCATGGTTCCTTACAGAGCGTGGCCTGTATAAATCACTAACTATAAATACTTTACCATTAATTTGCAAAGAAATTACTGAATAGGTATTTGAAAGATGCGAATTTAAATCCCAGATTACTTTTATAAATTTTCAGTTCTTCCCAACAAATAAACCCATGTCATCGCCAATACCATCTCCATCACTACGCAAAAGTTCTTTTCCAGGCATATTCACCAATCCGCTGTCCTTGTCAACACCAAAGCATGTTTCACCAGAAGCAATCACATCGCAGTAATCTTTAAATAAATCAAACGTACCTAATAAGGACCTTCTATTTAATTTCATATATGATTTATATTTTTATAGTGCCTGGCTAAGTACAGTTGCACAAACATTTTAAATTAATAACCTCACAAACAAAACAATGATAAATGCAATACACAGGCATTTCTGTGTTTATCGCGGAGTTGCAGAAATATAAAAAAATAACACAAATGAAAAAAGGATAATAAACAACTCCCCATCACTAAATTTTAGATTGCAAATCCAGTAGTTCATTCATAGAAATGAGTCTATGAATTCCCATATCTTTCTTAATTTTGGCAAGGCCATCGGATGACCTCACATTTTTATATCCAAACCTTTTAGAGGCCTGGCAGAGAATTGTCGTATCTACTGTGAGATTTTCGCTTATTACTATTCTCTTTAAGCAATTTCTTATTACGAAAAACAATATCTAAGTTTATATTAAATTTTACAATTATGACTTTGCTTATTTTGACCCTTTTTCCAACTCTAACCCTTCTATCGCGTTAGCTGGAAATTAATCTAATTTAAAAAATTTAGAAATTATTTGCACAATTTCCTTTTTGCAGATCTCTCTTTCAGACTTATTCATAACAACAATTCGCAAATTGTTCCTCCTAGTGTACTGTTCTATTTCGGTTCTAATTGTTCATTTTTCCTAACTAGTCCCTTCTTAAGATTTATATTTTCCTTAAAATCGTCTATTTTCCCTCCAATCGGCTTATTTTAACATTCGGTGACCACTGTTTTCACAGCATCAATCACACATGCAGCGATAGTGCGCTTTCTAATTTTTCCAAAACCTCGTCATTGGAGAAGACCGCAGTAATGAGTCATTACTGCGAGTGTCATTACTAATGACACTCTCAATGCCGTGAATCTGTAAAAGCCACCCCATTGAAAATTTCGCCAACCAAACCTCTTACACAAATGAAAATTTAACACAATATAAATACCAGATATATATTGCATCAACCGTATCAACCGTTTTATTGTATTTCACACAAAGCCGCCAAAAAATCAGGAAAGGGGGAAGCCGCACTTCACCAGCACTACTCGCCGCGCATGACCTTTTCTAATTTTCCAATTTCGTGCACTGAAAATGGTATGTACTCCATGCTTCTTCAGAAGACGTCCGAACTTTTCCGCGCATCCACTGATGGAAGGTAGAAAGACCGATGCCTCTCACCCTCTGGTTCCCTCATCCCTGGATTTCTCCTGATGATACCTTTCTGTGTAGGTCCTAGTATAGCCGTTCTTCCTCAACGTTCGACGTAGATGGTTCATCTCCTCCTTCAGCTCCGGTTCACTGATCTGTTTAGCTCGCCTAACCAGGGTGGCGACGATGCCTTGCTTCTGGCCGTCTAATGCTCCCTGCTTGGCAGTTCAATTATGCAACGAACTCTTGGGACTGTGTCTTGTGACGCTCTATATGCTTATATTTATCAGATCGTTACTCGTTAGCCCACTGACTAATTGTTTGTTGTAACTGGATCGGTAAGAAGGAAGGCATGTTCGTCGGTAATACCCTATGCTCATTCATGGTCGAAGAAGGACGGCTTCTCTATTGCTAAATGGATGAAATAATTCTTTTCATTTAACTGATTACACCCTAGTGAAGTTAAAAAACGGTTTCGTCGGGTGATTTAGGCTGTCTCTGACACTTATTTGGATTCTTTGTAGTAGCACAGCAGTGCAATCCACTCGGAGGCTGGAGTCTAGGTCGGGGGATGTACGTCGAAGCACCTGGGTGCAAACTCTTTGTATACGATACGTTCATCGGTACGTGAATAGACGGATAACCATGATGATTCCCCACCGCACATAGGCTGGCTGCTCGGTCCCTTCCACTGCATATGGTTATGTCAGTTGCTACACTGAAAAAAATGTATGTAAATTCACATTAAATTTACATAATAGTTTCTGTAATATTTACATAAGAAATACTGTAAAAAATAATTACAGTGGCGTTATTCATAAAAATACACAATAATGTAAATGTTTTGCAAATAAATGTATATTTCCTTTTAAAGTATGTGAAAATCTAGAAAGTTGTAAATCTAAAGTGTAGTTTTGTTGGATATAACGTAATAACACCATAAAATTGTAAAATTTTTGACAGAACTATAATAGTACGGAAACTCTGTAACGTCTGGCCAATCGGATTCATAGTATGCTAAACACGTGAACAGAAACGGTGGCGCTTGCGTTCGAGCGGCATATTACAGTTGTTGCATCAAAAATCAGAATCACACAATATTTTTGTTAGTGTGCACGTTTTATAAAGTGCTACAGTTGAATGTTTTGTTAAGGTAAGTGGTTATCTTATTCATATATAATATAAGTAGTTATTAATTGATAAGTATACATTATTAAAGAATGATCACCTGCAAATTTTGTAAAACAAATGTAACTACGAACTCCATCAGTACTGTCATCGAAATTTGCAAATGCCATTTTATTTCCTACGTCCAAATTTCCAGGTAGTTTTAAATACCTACAGTAAATTTAAAAATCACGTTTCTAAATAGATTGCATACCTAAATTCAGCGAAACTAGATATTTCTATAACTCAAACTTTATCTGTAACATTTTTATATCAATTTTGTGAATTTCTGGCAATAAATAACTGTATAAGTATATAATATATCGACGTTTCGTCCCCGTTTGAAACAAAAAATGTGTCAAATATTTTATATTTTTTACATGTTTCTTTTAATAAATCTTGACAAGGCCCCCGAACGGGGGCGAAACGTCGATATATTATATACTTATACAGTTATTTATTGCCAGAAATTCACAAAATGTATATAAAAATATTAAAAATTTAAACTAGCACAAATCAAGCAAAAATTTTATCTGTAACGTTCGAAGTTGTGTGTTTCAGTGCAAAGATAGAAAAGAGTTTCATAAACATACTTATAAACACTTGAAAGATGGCATTGGCGTCATTTGCCCTTATAACGTTTTTTGTAAATTCGAGACGTCGCGTCGCCGTCGTTTAGCAATGTTAATAACCTCAAAAATCACATAATGCGGAAACACTCCTATGTAACATCCAACATAGGTGCCGACACAGATGCAAATAATTCAAGTAATGGTGCATGCAAAAGATACGTATGCATTTGAATTTGGATGAACAGTTTCAGATAAACGATAGTAATACGTTAGATCAAAATTTTGACAATGAACAATGAATCAAAAAATCCATAGTTTCCTGCTTTATGACAAATTTCAGTTGAAAATTCATAAAGAATAACTGCATCATAACTTATTATTTAAAAATTAAGATAATAGGAAAATGTTCTATGCTTTTACCGATTACCGCGGTACAAATCATCGTAATTGTTTCAGGATACAATTATTGCTATTGAGGAGCACAGCGCGGTAGAAGTGGTAGGTGAGTAGGTATACTTTAGCAATTTGTTAAATTGTAGAAAATATTACGTACTTCTTGATTTAGTGGCTTCCAATAAAGTACCTAGTCGGTACCTGTTACATAATATGTTACAATTCATTCCTGTTTTTAAAAAACCGCTGAGATAATTTTTAATTTGCTTTACAGATGCACCCAGCAAGAAATATATTTTTTTTCGAAAAAGTGCATGTGGGATCTTACACTTCGCTGAATTAGTTGAATTTAATTTTATTAAAAAAATCTATTTTGTTTACAATTCAAAGTTTTCTAGATTGAGTTACATTTTTTTACCAAACTAAATAAATAAATTATTTTGTGACCATTACAACTTTATATCACTTTCCAAATCTCAGAGTGGTATATGTATCTTAAGGGGGATAACTGAAGACTTGAATGCACACGCCGCGGGGTACAGTTAAAACTTACTGTGTATGGGGAAGCGTGTGGCGTGCACAGTCAAGTCGCTGGGAATCAAGCGCTGCTTGATTTTTGGAATGTGCAGTTATAACTGCACGGGGAAGAGTCACCGTGTATGGTGAAAAAGTCCGTGCACGCCTCGGGTCGGGCTAGTGGCGTTTGTTTAGCAGCATTGCATCCGAGATTTGACGCATCAACATGTCGGATTTACACAATTTTTCACGCGAATTTTTAACGGAGTTTATTGAATTGTTCACGTGAGGATATTCATGACGTTTCAGCAACAATTCCTTCACCCATTTGGATCTAGGTCTTTTGGTTTTTGTAACACTTTGTTTTTTATTATTAAGCACGCCACTGTCATCAACATAAGGTCTTTTCGTGTTGCCATCGTACCCAAAACTGACGATTTTACTCATTACAGACTACAGGTTTAACTTAACGTAAAAGTGTGCAGTCAAACCCGCGCATTCTTCCCTCTGTGTGAGTGGGCGCCTTAAGCAATATGATGTATGTAAAGGCGCCCACTCACACAGAGGGAAGAATGCGCGGGTTTGACTGCACACTTTTACGTTAAGTTAAACCTGTAGCCTGTCCTTCCCCACACACACAATGAGTAATATCGTCAGTTTTGGGTACGATGGCATCACGAAAAGACCTTATGTTGATGACAGTGGCGTGCTTAATAATAAAAAAACAAAGTGTTACAAAAACCAAAAGACCTAGATCCAAATGGGTGAAGGAATGGTTGCTGAAACGTCATGAATATTCTCACGTGAACAATTCAATAAACTCCGTTAAAAATTCGCGTGAAAAATTGTGTAAATCCGACATGTTGATGCGTCAAATCGCGGATGCAATGCTACTAAACAAACGCCATTGGCCCGACCCGAGGCGTGCACGGACTTTTTCACCATACACGGTGACTCTTCCCCGTGCAGTTATAACTGCACATTCCAAAAATCAAGCAGCGCTTGATTCCCAGCGACTTGACTGTGCACGCCACACGCTTCCCCATTCACAGTAAGTTTTAACTGTACCCCGTGGCGTGTGCATTCAAGTCTTCAGTTATCCCTCTGTGTGAGTGGGCCCCTTAAGTACCTAATATGAAAAACATATTTCCACACAATTTTACTCTTGAAATTAGCATTTCAGTATTGTCGACTTGTCTGAATAAATATTATAAATATTATGTTTTTTAATGTAATTGTGTATACATAGATACTATATAATAAATAACGTATTTTAATTTTCGAGTTTGATTCATTTACCTATCACCAAGCAGCAATAGTAATAAAAACAGATTAAAATGTAAAACTACAAAGTAACGAAACACATGGTAATGCCACAGTGCTTTATTACAAAAAAAATGTAGAATTACACCAAGTAATTACAAAATTTATGGAAATTTAGTAATGAAAAATAGGTACGCAACTGTTGATTAATTTACACCGCAAATTTACATACGAGCGTTAAATTTACAATTCACATTTAAGGTAACTTCTTAAATTTACATTATGGTTTGTAACTGGCTTACAATCTCCTTGTAAATATACTATACTAATGCTGTACACAAATAACCAACAATAATTACAGTAAATTTACAAAATACTTTTTTCAGTGTAGTTTAAGCCAATCCACTGCATAAAAATGCGGTTATACCTATGTCACGTCTCGGTTAATTCCTGCCAGACTAGGTTTATTTATTTGTAGCCTTCAGTCTTTAAGTATTACTCCCTTGATTATAATGTAATTGTGGCAGCCTGTACGACAGATCAATGAATCCATTAAGAAACGGAAAAACATGTGAGCAGGTTTTTATAGGTTGCAGTAGTCAAGTCAGTCCTTCTATTTAGTCTATTTAGGTACGGATATGCGGACATCCGTGGCCACATCTCAGAGGCTGGGCTGGGTTTGGAGAACTTATTCTCAGCCGAGATCTGAATGAACAAAGTACTATAATTTTTACTTCGTCGGAAGCGCTTTCTTTGTTCTTTGAATCGGTACTGTCGATTTCCAGTGGACGAAATCGGGTTCCCTTACATAGAAGGTGCTAAGCGTTGCGAGTGTCTGCTCCTACTATCCAGTCTCTTTCAAAACCACATCAAATGCTAAAATATACACGCCAATCAAATTCGAATCATGTACGCCCAACGTAAATAATACATTTTTTGATAAAAGCTTGTATCTGTAATTCATTAATCATTAGTGGGTTAACGTGCAACTTTCGGTGCAACCGTTTGAGAAATTAGTCAGACATTAAACACTACATATCTGCGACTGACTTAAGATCTCCACACAATTCCACGGACTCTCTATGTTCTTGTACGCTCAGCACAACATTTACTATGTTATTTTTTATTTTCTGTCGAACTTCTGGCGGATGCTAACTCCCCTACGAGTTTATTTATATCCCAACTAGGTTTTACCAATGCACTGATATTCAGCGCTTTAGCGTACCATTATTCCCTTGTTTCCATTAGTAATCACGGATTTGCTTTAAAAAATACCTTTGCTGTCGAGAAACCGGACAGAACACATAGAATTCAAAATTTTGTAAATTACAATAAAATTAAGAAAAAAAAAGAAAACGCATCATTCTGGATTCGAGCTTAAACGAACTGTCCATTTTCATACTGAGCCACGCTGGTTGCTTACATGACATGAAGTTCAACAGCCTATTAAAGCGCGTGAAAATGGAAATCTAGTTGGGATATAAATAAACGTCATCGCTACAAATAGTTGATAATCAAAGCAAATTATTTATTAAAGAAAAAAAAACAGAATTTGAAATCAATGCAAAAATAAAAAATCTACCGGAGACGACTCGGTTGCTCCGGAATCCGCTCCGCTAACAATACAGCAGCAACTATGGTGGTTCCCAAATATTGCCGATCAAATTGCCTATAATTTGTACAAAGTAGTGACGTAGCTGTAGTTGAGATATTAAATTAATATTAAATAGATTGAATATCGGGCCGAACCTCCCAACTGTTAACCTCTCTCCTGTATTTCCTAGGAACTGTCAGCATGTTTTAAGAAACTTAATAATTATCAAACTATTAACACTATTTCGAAGTTTTTTTTATTGTGGAACAGACACGGGTTAAACACAACACTTACTAACTGCTTGTCAAATTATCAAACCGTGGAATATGCAGCAAACTTTCGTAAAATGCAGAAGTTAGAAAGCACCGTACTTCCTAAGTAATACTTTCATAAATACTTTACATATTTTAAAAACTTCCAGTCTTTAAAATTACTTGATGCATATCTGACGAAAGCGAAACTTAAATCCTGCTGTCTAGCATATAAAAATTAATTACGGATAAAAACTTAAAAGGAGCATTTTCATTAAATAAAAATTCCCATAATCCCATTAAATAAATATGCTTTTTCATCACAAAGGAAAGACCCATTATATTCTTATTCGTTGCAAAGCCGCACCTGAACGAAGGCACTCTGTGGTATATAATTAAGTTAACAGGTGTTTTATCGATTCCTCGCGTAGAAAATTTTGTAGAACACCTGAAGTTCTTATTCTCAACTTACGTCATTGCAGATAAGGAAGAAAATTCAGTGGAGGTTATCTACTCGGTGATAATTTTAGAGTATGCTCCTTTTAAAGGGCGACAAAAAGCTTGCTTCCACATTTTTACGTTAGCTTTAATCTAGTTCTTTACTTCATCTTGGTAAGAGCAGATGTTGATTACTTGTTCTTTTACAGAAGTTCATTTCAGGATGTATAGTTGCCGTTACGGTTAGGTTAACTGAAAATAAAATAAAAGAAATTGTGGAATATTAGGCATGCGCAATTTGATTGTTGAAATTCGGTGGTTAGAAAGTGGAATACATTTGGCTCCCTAAGCTGGTAGGAGTGTAGTTGATTTGCTATTGATCGACTCCTGGCAACAATTATATTGCTGCACTCCTGGAAGCAAAATTGAAATTTCAACAGGACCGCTCGTGGAGAGGAGCGAGTCCAGTACTGTACTACATCTAGGATCACTGACCATATTATACTTTTACCAACTTCGTTTTTAGAAAATAGTTCGGAAGTATTGGCGTCATATTTCATATGGATTTATTGAATCCCAATTTGCGAAGCTTATAGAAACGTTTAAGTTTCGGTAGTAGGAGTAAACTTGATAGCAAAGTTAGATTGTGAGGTTTGGAATGCTCTGCGCAAGAGAATTTTGTGCAATAAACTACGTGACTGTAGTAGGTAAAACTTTCATAGTACAGAGGAAGACGGTCAATATTAATATTAAATTATTATTTCGATTAACGCTGGGGTACGATTCCGCGATCACTACAGTAATAGGTTGTCGCTCACTTGCCCGTCACAGGACGACCTGATGCCGTCCATCACCTGATGGCGATGGATAGTAACGTCGCCTACTATTCCGGCAGCAACCGACAGGCCGTGTGCTGTGAAAGAAGAATTTTAAAAATTACATCTAGCAGTGACAGATTCACCGTGTGTCTCAGCAGTAGTTCTGATGATGAAGAAGTTATGGTAGTGGCCCCATTATTAGCAGAAGAAGAAAATAAGAAGAAAAAAGAGGAGCATGCGCATGCGGGTCTATCCCATTAATCAAAAGAGGGTAAACCTTGGAGAGTTCCATCATCTATTTAACGACCTAAAAGAAGACGAGAAGATTTTTTTTGTGTGCTCTGAACTCTGAACAAGCGCCGAAATATAGCAAAACAGACATGCGCCCTACGGGTTTGGACAAGTTGAATCAGACCGGCGCGGCGCCGCGCCGGCCGGCATCGCGCTCACTTGACCAAGGTACGTTCCGAGGATCGGATACCGGCAATGCGTTCCTTGGGCGTTCGCTCTGGGCCGGGCCGTGTTGTACTAGTGGGCGGTTGTCCATTCATTTGCATTGTTTTCATTCTATCCGTATTTTGACGGGACGGGCCGTGCCGTGCTCGGGCAAGTGAGCGGCAACCGTAACTGGATTCTGACGTTTACTACACTATTACATATGCGACATCTTCAGGGCTGTTAGCGAATAAAACGTAGAAATCTATCGAACCATCACTTTATATCGGTTTTCTACGAAATGACTAGGCGCTTTGTAAAATTCTTGATTATGCGTACACCCGCGTAGTATAATATTTTACGGATTACCGGTGGAGAACAATCGTCAGCTGTGCTGTAGTGCATGGCTTGTAACCAAAACATTTTTATATTTTACAGTTTAAAATTTAGGACTTTCCTTTCATCTTTAAAAATAAGCCAAACAGCTGTTTTACAGCTAGCCAAATATTCGCCAATCGTGCCATATTTAACACGTTTAACTCTCTTTGTATACAAACATGCCATTTTATGACTTTTGCTATTCAAACATTCGATAATTTATCTATCACTGCAATCGCTGGGAAATAAAAAAGAAATTAACACACTTTGTCTGGCATTCGTTTGTGGGATGCTGCAAAACGCGATTAAATGGATTAGGCGATCTTAAAATTTCATGGTGATATTGCACATTTCCGTTCAGAGAAGAATAAATAAGGTTAACTTTTGGTTTACACTAACAATAAATTTCCAGGAGATTACGGTACAATCCGAATTTAGAAAGTTCAAGCATTGGCTCGATGTTATTTACATGTCTCGCCGAAACGGCTTTCATTTATATTTCCTTTTGTTTAGAGGAAACGTTTCTAAGCTGCAGTAATGAAGTTCTTGCTTAAAATCTCCTTGTGCTTTTATTATTCCTTCTAGAGAATGATGAATGAACGCTGTTAACTTCTGGAGTAGAAATTTGTATACAGTTTTCGTCAGATAGACTGGAGATTGAATTTTCCTAGTAAAATATATGCTTGTGGGAAATACTGTTTGTTTTAAATAATGATCTTTTTGAAGATATTCACTATTTGTCATATTATCAGTATTGCCAGTTTGGTAGGTAGCAAGAGCTGCACGTTACATTATTTTCTTTAGGTTTCACTAAGACTATAGTATAGGAAGAGAGCCATATTTCTAATTAAACATTTTTGGTAATATTAAATAGATCAGAGGGTAAGCGCTACTAAACAAATCACTAAAAAGTTACGGTTTCCTAGGAAAGCGGTACCGTCATAATCTCATAATAATGGACGTAATATGACGGTATAGTCGGGGAGCAGCCATCTCAAAAAACGCTTCTTTAAAGAGTTCGTCCGAAGTCGAGGACACACTTGTTTTGAAGACTGTTTTCTATGTAAAAACACCCGCTGAATCCGAATCCGGAGGGCGCCCGTTCATTTGGGACGGCCTTGGTTCTGAAAAATGCATTTTTACGTAAAATTTCGAAAAATTGAATACTCCGAACATTTCAGTTTACATCGTCATTTCTTCGTTCTGGAGACAGCTAGGAAGCTAATTTTTTTTAACTGTTCTCCAGGCATTTTTTATTGCAAACCTCTATACACAATTAAATTTCAGAAAATATCTACGTCAGAAATTTGTAATTTTGTACACCGCATCATTTTTGTGCACCTTAATTTTCACCACGCGAGAAAGTTTTTTATTGTAAAAGATAAGATACCTCTTCAATCGAAATAATATGTCGTGAAAAGTATGCAGAAGTTTTTAGTGAAAAAATCATCTCGATATCTGCAATACTGACCGAGTTACAGCGATTAACAAAATATTGCTATTTGCGCTGCGGCATATAGTGTTCTATCTCTACTCTACGCATCTACATACCTACTCCGTGCATCTGCGCCTGCTAATCTCCGTCGTATGCGGGAAATTCGTGCAAATACCTATTACTTTTCTTTGACAAAGTGATAAAACAGTTTCCGATGTAATCAAGTTTATGTTTAAGTTTAATTGTTTACAAATAACATATCATAACTGTAAAACTGTTCTTTATTTTTCAAATTCTGCGACAGACATATCTACACTAATTCTATCTGTTTTTGTACCTGCCGCCAGGGCCGTTTCTAGTGAGAGGGAATGCGTGTCAAACACACAGGCGGCCAATTTTTGAGGCGGCGCCGGCGGGCTGTAAACACCCGCCGAAAAAACGAAATCGGATTACCGAATGCCGCCTTTAAAAGTTAAAGGTGCATTCACTTTAAAGCGGCACGCGCGGAGAACTTCATATTATGCAGTTACTTCTTACTTACATTGTATTTTTTATGCATTTCGATGTAGATCTTATATCAAATTTATGTTACGCCAATGTAAGGAGTTCAAATTTTTATGTATTTCTATTTTGAGAACAAATATAAAAACTTTTAAAAAAATAAATTTTTTCTTCGAATGAGGAACGGTATAGGGGTGTAGCTATACAGTGTTCGTTAACTTAGGTTAGGTTGAGGCCGACAATCCGGCAATACGTAACTTGACACGCAGGCAGCCCTTCCAGTATTAGAGGCAGCCAAGGGGCCAGAAACGGCCTGCCTGCCGCCTTGAACAATGCGTTATATCCATTTTCAGTTACAGCTTGAAATGTTTCTGATGAATCATTCATCTGACAAATTATGCACAAATTGTAATTGATTTCCATTTTCACTAATAGTAATGCATATAACTTAACCTCAGTCTTCAATCAAAATCGCACAAACAGTGATTCCAAAACAATTCCACATATACATACTACTCGTACATAGTTATTGTTATTTTTAAACAATTAAACATAAACTTCATTACATCGGAAACTGTTTTATCACTTTGTCAAAGAAAAGTAATTGGTATTTGCACGAGTTTCCCGCATATGACGGAGATTAGCCGCCCGCAGGCGTAGATGCATCACGGAGTAGGTAGATGCGCAGAGTAGAGATAGAACACTATGCCGCAGAGCAAAAAGCAATATTTTGTTAATTGTAACTCGGTCAGTATTGCATCGAGATGATTTTTCACTAAAAACTTCTGCATACTTTTCACGACATATTATTTCGATTACCTTTTACAATAAAAAACTTTCTCGCGTGGTGAAAATTAAGGCGCACAAAAATGACGCGGTGTATAAAATTACAAATTTCTGACGTAGTTATTTTTTGAAAGTTAATTGTGTATAGAGGTTTGCAATCAAAAATGCCTGGGGAACATTTTAAAAAATTTTTTAGCTTCCTCTGTCTCCAGAACGAAGATATGACGATGTAAACTGAAATGTTCGGGGTTTTCAATTTTTCTAAATTTTACGTAAAAATGCATTTTTCAGGACCAAGGCCGTCCCAAATGAACGGGCGCCCTCCGGATTCGGATTCAGCGGGTGATAGAAAAAAGTCTTCAAAACAAGTGTGTCCTCGACTTCAGACGATCACTTTGAATTTAAGCAAGCTGCTCCCCGACTAGTAGAGAATCCGGTAAAATACAGAAGTTGCAGCGTTTATTATTATCTGAACACATTTTGTTGCACTATATTATAAATAAGTACTCATATAATTAATTTACTCGGAAGGTTTTCAAACAGAACCGCTGAAAAATATGATTTGACTGAATTGACCTCGACCTGCGTGAGAAATTGAAACAAACTTCACCGTCAAAACAGGTCGACGAATAGTTTATCAGTTGTACTGCCTCCGTCTCAAATACAACGGCACCGCTCTGTTACTTGGCGGTGTTCAGTATCATTTCCTAAGAAAACACATAATGGAAACTATATATTTCTAGGAAACCATAGCTTGGGCTACGATTTCGTACGACTTGAGGTACAAAAGGTTTGCAAAAGAAGTTTGCTTCTGAATATCATCAAATATTTGAGACTAAATGGAAATGTACTGTATGTCACTACATATAGAGCAACGTTTAGAGAATTCTTTGTAAAATTTAAAATTTTAGTTCCGCAAGCAATGAGAGTTAAGGTAAAGAAAATGTACGAGTTAAACTAATCTAAAGCGAATCGGAATATATTTAATAGAGTGTTTTTGGTTGGTCAACGGGTCTACCGAAATACATCGTGTATGAAATTCCCTGCAGTGAGGGGCCCATGAGAGGAATCTGAAGAAGGAATTTTATAGCACAGCGAGAGATTGAATTTGAACGGTCAACATACCATACCATACTAACATACCATCTGTACAAATTGGAAATTAATTTTATTTAATGCATAAAATTTTTCTTTGATTTGTGCCAGTTCCAAAAACTTTAAATTTCCAAATTTTGTGAAATTTCTGGCAGTTTTTTTAACAAATAAAACTTGTATTTTTTATTCGACGTTTCGCCCTCGTTTGGGGGCTTTGTCAAGAATATTTATTTAAACTTGTAAAGATATAAAAAAATATAAACGTAAATTATTTGACAAAATTTTTTAAAAAGTCAAAACTTATGTGGTAACTATGTTTTAAAAATATAAAATTTCCGCACTTTTGATTTTGCAAAACATTCAAAAGTCGTGTTTAAACATTCTAATTTCTAATTGTTATAGTGACATTTATAAAACGAAAAAAGAATTAAAAAATATAGAATTCAAAATTAATAGTAGCCTACCACAAAATTACATAAATTTTTTCTACAATTCACAATACCAAAAATTCAATACTACATTTATGAAGATAAAAGAAAAACAACAACACAAATTAACAAAACTTACAGAGAAACATGAAAACAGCAACCCTATTAAGACTGAATGGATACATAATATATCCACCACAAAGATTCCAACAAATATTCAAAAAATTTTACAATTAGGTCCTAACTTTTCTTTAAATACAAATAATAAACACTTTCCAATCAACAACATCATTGCATCTATAGAAAGTGGTATATCCTTACTTCCGTCCGAAGAAAAAAACTCAATTAGGAATCGAATTTGTCAAATTATCAGCAAATACACTAATTCTAATTCCAAAACAAATAAAAAAGAAAAAGAAATTTTGAATAACATTAAAATTACGAAAACTTTCCTCAAAAACAACCCACAAATCATTATATTAAAACCCGATAAAAGTAATAAGACAGTAATTATGAATTCCACTGATTATGAAAATAAACTTTATGAACTAATAAATGATCAATCAACATATACAATTATCCCTAAAGATCCGACTATTAGCTTACAAAATAAAAACAATAATTTTGTTTCTAAATTAGTTGATGATGGTAACATACCCCCCAACCTTAGTAGCAAACTTAAAATTCAAAATTCTCTACCTCCTCGGATTTATGGGTTACCAAAATTACACAAAACTAATATTCCACTCAGACCATTTGTTTCTTGCATTCAAAGTCCATTTTATAAATTATCAAAATTTTTAGCTAACATTCTGTCTAACATCATAGGACAAAATGAATTTTACATCAAAGACTCCTGGTCATTTAAAGAAAAAACTAAAAATTTCTATATACCCGAAAATTTCAATTTTATTTCCCTTGATGTAGTATCTCTCTACACAAATATACCAATAGACCTTGCAATCTCTATAGTCAAAAAGAATTGGAACAAAATTGAACCTTACACATCTCTAACATTAAATAACTTCATTACCGCTATTGAACTTACTCTAACAACTACGTATTTTAAATTTAAAGATTCAGTTTACAAACAAACAAATGGCTGTGCCATGGGCTCCCCAATTTCCAGCCCCATTGCCCAGTTAGTTTTAGAAGATTTAGAAACGACTATTATTCCTAAATTATCTTTCAATTTACCATTTTTTGTTAGATACGTGGATGATTGTCTAACCGCCGTCCCACCAGACAAATATGACGAAATTCTTAACCAATTTAACAACTACCATCCTAAATTACAATTCACTATTGAAATTTCAACAAAAGATCAAATTAATTTTTTAGACTTGACTTTATATAAAACGAAAAATTCAATAGAAACTGAATGGTACACCAAATCAACTTGGTCTGACCGTTATATTTGTTTTAATTCTGAACAACCTACTTGCCACAAAAAGAGTATTGTTATGTGTCTAGCCGACCGAGCAATTAAACTCTCGAGCCCGCAATACAGACAATCTGCAATAGAAAAAGTAGTAAATTGTTTATTAAAAAATAACTATCCTAAAAATTTCATTATGACAATTACAAAAAATAGAATCCATAAATTTTACAATAATAATACAGAGAGTAAAAAACCAATAGAAAATAAAAATTACATTTCATTGCCATATATTAAAGGTATGTCGCACAATATTAGTAAATTATTAGCAAAATACAATTTACAAGTATCACATAAGAATTATAACAACTTAAAATTTTTGTATTCTAATTTAAAAACGCCAATTCCTAAACTAATGAAAACACATACTGTATACAAAATTAAATGTAAAGACTGTGAAAAAACATATATTGGGCAATCTAAAAACCATTTAGAAACCAGACTTAAACAACACAAATACAAAAACAGTAATTCAGCAATAATTAAACACATGAAAAGCAATAATCATACTTTTGAATTTAATGATACCAAAATTCTAGAACAAGAAAAAAATTTAAAATCACGACTGTTTTTAGAAATGATCTACATAAAAAAAGAACAAAACTCTATTAATGATAGAACTGATATACAAAATTTAAGTCACATTTACTGTAATATAATAAAATAATCATACTCTCTGCTACTTACTTATTAACCAATATTATTGTTAAATTAAACACACTACCTTTGGAAGGTTTTGCAAAATCAAAAGTGCGGAAATTTTATATTTTTAGAACATAGTTACCACATAAGTTTTGACTTTTTAAAAAATTTTGTCAAATAATTTACGTTTATATTTTTTTATATCTTTACAAGTTTAAATAAATATTCTTGACAAAGCCCCCAAACGGGGGCGAAACGTCGAATAAAAAATACAAGTTTTATTTGTTAAAAAAACTGCCAGAAATTTCACAAAATTTGGAAATTTAATGCATAAAGGCGGAAAATGTTTAAATTTTACGTATGTTTATTTGTTGTAATTTATAATATTATTTCTTGTGATGATATGTAACGTTTATGAATTAGTGCAGTATTCTCAGAGTTTTTTTTGCTTTTTTGGTCCATTCATAATAAGTTTGTACGTTGTTCATAAGTTCTGTAGTTGTTTGAATTTGATTCAGGCGCATGGGCGCTAGTAGCTTAGTACCTTAGATGATACAACCTACCTTATAAGAATGCAGAATACTACAAATGTAGGGAGTCGATCTTGAGCCAGTAACATTGTAGCAGACTGTATCAATGCTGTGGTCCTGGCTTAAGATAGCACATCTGCTTTAATGCTCATGGACATTGCATATCGACGGCGGAGTCTTCGGTATAAAGCCATTAAGGTGACCACTACGACAATGGCGGCAGAAACCTACAAGCATCAGATGTATCAGTAGTATGCAGTTGGCAATAGTCTCATTCCTTTCACAGGAACAATCTTATTAATAATGTAGTATCACGATGTCTTTTCCAAAGAGTACTTCACTCAAATGCACACAGCTAACCAGAGGCGCCGACTACGGGGGGGGCAGTGGGGCTCGTACCCCCCCAGGAGAACATCAGAGGGGGCACTGCCCCCCCTGGAAAATTTATCCAGTTCCATCACACAATATTAACTTTTATTCAATAATATGGAAGTTTGCAATTTTTTTAGAAAACGTCTACAATACAGATGTTGCCTGAAATTGTCAAATTGATTGCGACATGTACGGCTGAAAGGTCATTTTCAAGCTTAAGATGTTTGAAATCCCACTTAAGGTCAACCATGTGTCAGGAAAGGTTAAAAATAGTGTTTCAATTTTGAACATTCATGGAGATTTAGCATTCAAATTAAATATTAATGACGTAGTAAATGATTTTTTTTGCAAAGCCAAAGTTCGTCAAAATAAGTTTTCCATGAATTCGGGACCTAAGTGCCTCCGTCATACGTCAGATTTTCATTCCAAACAAAACAAAAGCACGTGCCATTTGACGTTTATCGATATTATTTACAACGTCTTAAACTAGTTTTTGCAATATAATTATAGACGTTTTGCAGTGAAAACAGTTTATTTTCAATTTGTGTGTTGGGCTTACGCGTAAAAACTTGAAAACAACTATATGTAATTATAATTATATTTCAGAGGTTAGGTTAAAACGTCAGAAAGCACGTGGCTTTGTTTTGTTTGGAATGAAAATCTGACGTTTGTGACGCGCCACTTATCTCCCGAATTGAAACATAATTCGTTTACCTTTCCTGACTTGTTGTATTTATTAGACATTAATTGAAAATTCGTTTAATTTGAAATTTTATTATTTTTATGTATAACTTTCTGTTTCTTTTCTGGGCGAATAAAATGTTAGGTACGTACTTGCTTTATTATTATTATTATTATTACTATTAAGGATTAAGGTTATTGATGTTATTATTATTATTATTACGATTTCGTGCCCCCCCTGGAAATACCAAAAGTCGGCGCCTCTGCAGCTAACGAAACACGTTTAAAGGATCCACACGTTTTGTATGTTAACGACAGTGGAATTTCTAAAACACATTCGAAATTAAATTTGTATCGCCCTAGTACTTTGACAACTAGCTAGGGCCAAGCGAGAACAAATTTGAGAATTCAGATAACTAAGTTTTTTTATATCTAACCGTAAGGATGATTTAATAATCCCATCGAGTTAATGGAATTTAGTTCTCTGAAGCGAACGCTACTCTGAGACACGAGGACCTGCTATAATAGAGCTTTTAAACGTCATCATTTTCGGCGTCAAAATTTAAAACTGTAGTTAAAACTTTCTAGGGAAAACAGGAAAATGTTTTGATGTCCTCGGTTTTATTTTTGACTGGAAAATTATTGTTATGGAAGTTCTATTTTTGGGAACCAATAAATGAGATTTTACAATTATTATTATAAAATGTTTCCACAAACATGAATGATTTAAATGTCAGTGTTTGCGTTCGGCTTAAAGTTCAGATTTCGCTGGAATATTATTGTATAGACCATTCGTGTGGGCATATCCTGTTAAGTAACAGGCAGCAGGAATAAAGACAAAAATTTATAATAAGTATCCAATTAAGAAACTTGGGTTAGTTGAATCGAGATTCCGAAACTTGAGTATTAATTTTCTTTTAATTTTATTTGAATACGGCTTATATAACGGGAACTTTCCTTTTCATTTCACTAACTTTATTTCAATTCATTTTACTGACGCGTGGGTGAAAATTTAGGGAAATAATGAGGAAAAGGAAATGAAAACCAAATTAGTGGTTTTGACCTATTTTGTTACTTTATGGTGAATCAATGGGTATCCTCCCTTATTACATTTACGAAATTTTGGTTCATAGTAGGTACTGGCCGTCATGACGGTCAATACTCTCAAAATTTTCTAGGTGTATTTTTTGTGAAATTATAAATATATGCAGCGTGTGCATATCTTTTCCGTAGTTTATATATTTTCTGGTAACCCTTCCTTGCAGTACTAATTTGTACTTTTATTATTGTATTCTTATCAGCTGCTAGACGTTCGGTTTGGATTAACTACCATACACAACGAGTTATTTTACGAGATGTACTAAAACAGAATAATTAAATTACCCAGAGGCCAGCTTAACAGATACGTGTCTTGGCGACTTAGTTAAACTTTTGTTACTCAAATATAATCAATGTAATCCCAATTTCAGAACAACTTAAACTTTTGCCGTGGGAAAACAACCCCAATGCAAAAAAACTGAATCAATCTTTTCGATACCATTACCTTCCATCTGTTAAAGCCTATTGAGTTGTTCATTTCGTAATAACTTTTTGTCTTGGGTCAAAAACAATAGCGTTAGTTGGGATGCGTCATAAAAAATGCCATTTGTTCGGCAGAGTTAGTAGGAAGCCATTCAGTCACAATATATCAACGGATTTGGTCAAATCGATTTGTTAGCTTAGCAAACTATTGAACTGTCCCAGGATCTATTCGTCAGTTACAGCAGATAAAGGCGGAAGGAGCGAGCATTCAAGGAAATATATTTACACTGACATTTCTATTTTCTTTCTCATTATTTTCGTGATTCTGTTAACAGCGTTCGTTAAAAAAGCTTGTGATCATGACATCAACACGGCTCCTTTTATTTATAGAACTTCAGATTTCAACTCTGAGTGTTTTACATACTTTGAATGTAATTTTTAGTTGTTCATTTGTATGTTTCCTTTACCTACTTCTATACTAAAGTGCATGCACGATTTAACATCGTTCACGTTGAGCAAGAAAAACAACCCTATATTATTGAAATAACTGATTAATGCAGCAAAGTTTCTTTCAGTATTCTG
Organism: Xestobium rufovillosum; assembly: GCA_963966045.1. NCBI lineage: Eukaryota > Metazoa > Arthropoda > Insecta > Coleoptera > Ptinidae > Xestobium > Xestobium rufovillosum. The sequence continues at coordinate 34,573,644 of OZ014492.1, forward strand.
CCCTGCGTAATTTTGCAGTAGCTCCTTAAATGGAAGTAATGCTCATTCCATACTAAAACAGACATAATAAACATTAAAATCATAAAAAAATTATGTTCGTCTAATATGTCTGAAATGTTTACAAATACACGTACTTACAGAACTCCTTGAAGTATACACTGCTTGATATTCCCCTTCCCATCAAGCAGTTTGCAAGTGAAATAGGTAGGTAAGCTGCCTACTCATTCTCAACGTCCATGAAAATCATCTCTTAGCTTGTGTCCGGCTCACTTGTTGCAGATCCATTTACGTCGAACATGCGCCATCTAAATCTAGGACCCTGTTAAATATTTTCGTCTATACTAGACGTTGTTTTTGTCTGTGTCAAACCCTATGTTGACGTGCACGTTACCGTCTCCCAGGTAATACACGCCACAGACGAAAGAAATGATCTTACTGAACAAATTAAAGAAACAGTTGTGGTTTGTGTTAAGTGTCGTTTACATGCTTTCTCATATGTGTTTTCATATGAGTGATTTTCCAGTCGGCATTTGGCAAATCAAACAAGATGATATCTCAAAATGATGCTGTAGGCTTCCGCGGCCATTGTCGTAATGGTTACCTTGGCTTCCTGGCGAAGACCGCGTCATGGATTGGCTGGATGCCGTCGTTTCGTCCACTATCACAAGGGACATCTTCAGGGCTGCTGCGCTGGCACTGAACTGGTAGGTCTAAGATCTGGGAGCTTATTTATACCCGAAGAGCGGTTAGTCAACTGGGAATGATTTGGATGAATCGCTACCGGTTGACTGACCACTCTTCGGGTATAAATAAGCCCCCAGATCTTAGTCCTACCAGTTCAGTACCAGCGCAGCAGCCCTGAAGATGTTCACTGCCAGCCCAGCAGCCCTGAAGGTGTCCCCTGTGATAGTGGACGAAACGTCGGCATCCAGCCAATCCATGACGCGGTCTTCGCCCGGAAGCCAAGGTAACCATTAGGATATATCTCGAAACAGATTATTTACAAGTAAAAATATAGTTAAAAACATTTGGAAACGTGTTCTTTTTCAGAATAGAATAGTCAAAAGCTGACTGGAAAATCACTCATATGAATACAAAATCGACTTTTTATGCAATAGATCAGCGATTTTTGCTTTTAACGTTACAGAAGGCAACGAATACTCTTCACTTGCATAAAACTTAAAAATATGGCCATATGTCACTTTTGTGCTAATATTTCTTGCGATAACGAAAAACAGGGCGAAGCGAAGTTTTAATTTGACAACTGAAATTGCCACAAAAATTCTTCAGTGAGGGAATGATACTAAGATGAATAAATTTTGATATTTTAGTATCCATAGGTTTAACCATATTGGAGGGGTTTTTATTTGAGAAGCCAGACTAAATCAAGTCCCTGGAAGGGGGCAGCAGCTCTTTCAGTAATCATAGTGGCAGAGATCGTGAGGGTTGGTATGGCACTGTGATACACACTACTGCGATGTGGAAGGCAACGGGAAACCACCACATTATTTTATCCCTAGTACAGCGTACTTTAATTTATGATGATGGCACCTTCTGGAGTAAAATATTCCGGAGGTAAAATAGTCCCACATTCGGATCTCCGGGCGGGGACTGCTTCGGGGGGAGTCATCAGAAATGATAAGTGTAACATCTCACGAGTCGGAGCGTGGAATGTTAGAAGCATGAAACAAGTAGGGAAGTTAGAGAATTTGAAAATTGAGATGGATAGGTTAGCATTAGACGTAGTAGGTATCAGTGAAGTGCGATGGCCAGAAGCTGGAGACTTCTGGAGCGGAGATTTTAGAGTAATACACACAGGATCTGTAGGAGGAAATTCGGGAGTAGGAATTGTTATGCGGAAAAAAGTAGGACAGAGTGTAGAAAATTTCTTACAGCAAAGTGACAGGGTAGTTATGGTTAGGTTAGATTCGAAACCTGTAAAAACAGTAATAATACAGGTATATATGCCCACTTCTAACTACAGTGATGAGGCCGTAGAGGCAGTTTATAGTGATATTGAATATGTGCTAGATTTTGTGAGAGGGCACGAAAATTTAATAATTACAGGAGATTTCAATGCAGTCGTAGGCACAGGGCGAGAGGGCGGAATAGTTGGCCCCTTTGGATTAGGCAATAGGAACGATAGGGGAGTTAGACTGATAGAGTTCTGCGATAAACATAACTTAACGGTCGCGAACACTCTATTTCACCATCATGTTAGGAGATGCTATACGTGGAAGATGCCAGGAGACTTAGGGAGATATCAAATAGATTACATTCTCGTTAGGCAAAGATTTAGAAATCAAGTTAGGGATTGTAGAAGTTATCCAGGAGCAGATATAGATAGTGGTCACAACATAGTCGTTATGAAAGCCAATCTTAAATTTAAGATTTTGAAAAAAAGAAGCGGAAGAAGGTATCTTGACCCAGAGAAACTAAAAGATGATGATATGCGCAATAAGTTCGAGAAAAAGACAAACGAAGCACTAAAGGGCACGGGTGGAAATATTGTTAGGGACATAGAGGCAGAATGGAATTGCATTAAAAATAGTTTAGTTTCCTCAGCTAGGGATATTTTGGGTCATAAACAGAATGAAAGTAGGAAACCCTGGATAACAAAACATATTGTGAGTCTTATAGAGGAAAGGCGAAAATATAAAAATAGGTTAGATGAAACAGGGAAACAAAGATATAAGGCGATCAAGTGGGAAATTATTCGGGAATGTAGGAAAGCGAAAGAGCAATGGATCGATAATAAATGCAAAGAAGTGGAAGATAAATTCGAAGTAGGAAAGACTGATGAAGCATATAAAATAATTAGGAGAAATTTTAGAGAAATTGGATCTAGTACCAAAAACATTAGAAATGAGGCAGGAGATATCCTAATCGGAAGTGGGGAGAAGGCAGATAGGTGGAAAGAATATTTAGGAAACTTATATGCGGGACAGGAAGTGCAAGATATATTAGAAAGCGAAAGCAGTGTAGAGGGGGATAACCTAGGGAGTCCTATAATGAGAGAAGAGTTTGAGATAGCACTAAAAAGTTTAAGGAATAATAAAGCACCAGGTATAGATGGCTTGCAGGCAGAAATCTTAAAGTGCGCAGGTCAAGAGGTAATAGATCGTTTATTTAAACTAGTTAGTCGCATATACCTGACAGGCGAGATTCCAGAAGATTACAAACGGAACATCATAGTAGCTTTGCCAAAAAGAAAAGGCGCGGATAGATGCGAAAATTTTAGAACTATCAGTTTAACTTCCCATGCGTCAAAAATTTTAACTAGAATTGTGCAAAGAAGGATGGAGAAAAAGGCGGAAGAAATATTAGGAGAAGATCAGTTCGGATTTAGACGAAATAGAGGAACGGGCGAGGCCATTCTAGCTTTACGAGTAATTATAGAAAAAACGATAGAAAAGAGAAAGAGCGTCTATATAGGATTTGTAGATTTAGAAAAAGCCTTCGACAACGTAAAATGGGGGAAGATGTTCGAAGTGCTGAGAAAGGTAGGGATGAAATACAGGGACAGAAGAATAATACATAATCTCTACAAAGAGCAAAAGGCAGTTATAGAATGTGAGCAGGAACAAAGGGAAGTAGATATCCGGAAGGGAGTGAGACAGGGATGTTCATTGTCACCTCTAGTTTTCAACTTATATATCGAAGATGCGATTAATATTGTTAAGGAAAGAACAGCCTCAGGGATCAATGTACAGGGCCAAACTATTAACATGCTCAGATTTGCGGATGATATAGCAGTGTTAGCATCTAGCAAAGAAGAATTAGGAGCGGCTCTGAATGAAATGGAAGCAGTTTTGACACAGGGCTTCGGCATGAAAATCAATAAAAAGAAAACTAAAATTTTGGTATGTAGGGGATGTGAAAATAGAACTAAAATGGAAATACAAATTGGAAATGAGAAGATAGAGGAGGTCGCGGATTTCTGCTACTTAGGAAGTAAAATAACTCAAGACGGTAGGAGCACTAAAGATATAAAACAAAGAATGGCGCAGGGCCGAGTTGCGTTTAACAAAAAGAAACAACTGTTATGCTCGAGAACGGTTAATATAGAGACTAGGAAGAGACTCTTAACGTCGTATGTATGGAGTACGGCATTATACGGGTGCGAAACTTGGACAATAGGAGAAGCGGATAGAAAAAGAGTAGAAGCGTTTGAAATGTGGTGCTACAGACGCATGATGAAGATACCGTGGATAGATAAGGTTAGCAATAGGGAAGTATTAGAAAGAGTTGGGGAAAAGCGAAAGGTATGGAAAACAATAAAGAGTAGGAGAGATAGGATGGTAGGACACCTTCTAAGACACGAAGGAATAGTTCGTGACATACTAGAGTCAGAGATAGGAATAAAAAGAGGTAGGGGTAGGCCTAGATTAGACTACTGCTCTCAAATAGTTAGGGATGTAGGATGTTCTACTTTTAGGGAAATGCGTAGGTTAGCTCAGGATAGAAAAGAATGGAGGTACGCGTCCAACCAGTCTTCGGACTGAGAACCTTATGATGATGATTTTAGTATCAACAAAGTAATTTAATAAGGGTTCATAATGTTCATTAAAAGAGCTGCTCCAAAAACAAAATTTTTCCGAAAATTGTGTATGAGGTTCCATCGTTCAGTGTGAATTGTGGTTTGAGCAGCGACAACAATTTTACCCATTTGCAGTAAATGTTCCATTAAGAAAAAAAGATGAACAGAATTTTATCAGCAAATCCCTCATCAGCGTTGCAACGGTCCATCAATTCTTCACAAAACTGAATTACGAGGATTCCATTTGCGGAGCTTTAATGTTCTCAAAAGGGAAGTGTGTGAAATTTATTGTGACGTATCCAAATGACGTAACCCCACAAAAAAAGATTCTGCCGCAGCTATGCTAGAAACAGAAAAAGGGTGCCAAGGAGTTTTTGACCGATTTTCTGTAGCCAAAATAACGGAGCGACCACAGCTCCTAAAACACGCTGGTACTCAATCGAGCAAATACAAAAAGAGAAAGAAGAAAACACGTTTTCAAATAGTAATTTAACATATAATGAAAAAACATGTAACCCAGATATAAAAATACGCCATTATCAAAAAAAACAGTATATCAAAAAAACAATCATAAAATAAAATCATAAAATTTTCAGTCCGAAGACTGTTTGGACGCGTACCTCCATCTTTACGTATCCTGAGCTAACCTAAGCATTTCCCCAAAATTTGAACATCCTACATTACCAACAATTAATTTTAAAGTAGTAGTCTAATCTGGGCCTACCTCTACCTCTTTTTATTCCTATTTCTGATTCTAGTATGTCGCGAACTAATCCTTCGTGCCTCTGAAGGTGTCCTACCATCCTATCTCTCCTATTCTTTACACTATTCTATAAAGATAACCGACAAGAAAATATGAAATAAACAGGACAGCATGAACATCAGCTGATATCAACCAATCCAGCAACTCAACCATCTGAATAAAGTGGACACAAAAAAGGATTCAAGAGAAATAGAAAGAAACCACAGGATACAAGGTAAGTCATTACAATAGTACCATAATCATACAACCAAAACTATAAACTATAAAGTAAATTTCGGAACAAGAGAGGAGAAAACACCGAGCGCCATCTCACAGAACCAAAAAGCAATCGCAGGAACAAAAGTGTATGAACAAGGGTACCTGCCAAACACGATTATGCATATTTTCAACTTTGATTTATAGGCTCCAACACATGCATTATAATTAAAGATGTAACCATTATTGTTGTTGTTTTAATGTCAAATTAAAACGTAACAAAATTATATTATTTGTCGCAATACATCGAGTGACCAATGACCAATTTCCTATAGCTTTAAAAAATTGCTTAATTGCACATCTGAAATTGCAGGTCGTCCACTTCTTGGGGGATCCTTGTACATGCCAGACTTGCTAATATTTTTCCTTAATTTCATAAATCAGTGAATAATCTTTAGCAGAATTGTATAATGTTATTGTCGATTATTTTTGCAAGGTTTTAGAAAATAAAAAAGTACTAGCTTTAGTCCTTTTGTACCTCTCGAAATTGAACCGTTAATTCAAAATCATTTTCTGTTGATCGACTACGGTATTTCTAGACCTTAATAGGTTTACTCTTGCGTCATAGAAAATGGCGTTATCAAATAAGTGCAATATACAATAGACTGAGAATACAAAGGATTTGATACAGCAGCAATATATTATAACAGCAGAGAGTGCTATTCAATACATGCCGTGGTTGATAATATTCAGCATAGAAATGGATATATAAAGTGTATTCCAGAAATCGAAATTGAAAGGAAAAATGGAAAAACAATACTGCGTCAAGCCTGCGTTATTGCCGAATATTATAAAGAATACCATAAATCAATGATTCAGTCTAATTTCTTTCTGGAAATGCGAATCAGAAGCTGAAAAGAGTATGGTAATAACGGTTTCAAGACGAATACTCGTTTGATTTCAACTAAACGATTAAGGTGTCCAGAAATTACGGAACATTATTCCCTTTGATGAAATCAATAAAAATAATGCTGAGAGTAGCCAGCGATGATTCTAAACTGAAGAAACAAAATATGTTGGGTTACTGTGAGTATAGGTACATATTTTCAGAACGCATGCGTAAAGTTGGCAACAAGTTTGCAAGCTTGTAGAGATAACTGTCATGAAATTGAGGTTACGTTTTTATACAGTCTCTTGTTGAATTGGAAACTACATTTTTTTCTAGAGCTGTGTTCGTTGTTCGTTTCGCTGACTGCTGTTGTAAAAACCATCGATCGAGGTGGTCCGGGTCGGACAAAATTAAAGGAGGCTATCAGAGAATGTTCTCTGATGATGGAAAGAAAATTTCTGAAAAGCATTTAGAAAGTGACTATTTATGTTATATAATAATTATTGGTAGTACGCATAGTGGTGTTACATTCTCAATATGTACATAAACTACCAAAGAGTAAACAATGATTGTGTTAACAATTTAATATTTGAAAATATTTAAGTACATAAGGGAAGTTATACGTAAAGCTCGTTATGCACTGATATGAACGCAATTATTTTTCCTGATTTCAATAGAATCAAGAGGTTGGCCCATAAAACACATTCGCATTTATATTCGCACAATTTTTGTGTTTGTTCGTTTACCGATTAGCAAATATGATTGAAATGGGAAAACTGCCAGGCACATAATGGAAATTCCATGAGGGGAACATCTGTATAACTAAGCAGTTGGATTTTTTTACATTAGGTATGCATACAAATGTTTAAGAATCCACTGCTGATTTTCAGAATATACCTAACGGTATATCTACTATCTATTTTCTTACTGAGGTTTATTTATGCGACCTAAGGTCTTTCGTGTGACGACTTTCAATAGATCTGAACTGATCTGATCGGTTCACAGTTGCGTTACGCCTATATAACCTATACCGGGTGGGGATTTAGTGTGTAATCGGTTCATATCTCTGGGTACTGCTTAAGATATCAAAATGAAATTTTACACGTATGTGGGGAACGACATGGAGCATTTCATAAAATTATTTATGTGTATACAGGATGTTCACACTCTGAGTACCAGACCAAAGTTCTGTTTCTTTAAATGGAAACCCCACAAGTATTTGCTTAATTTCGATTCCCCATAAAATTTCAAGAAAATTGATACCTATATATACTACATGATGTGGTTTTGAGTAAGGACTGTTAAGATATTGACATTTTTGTGTCATTATGGTCCCAAATTTATGACGATACTGACGTCTACTGACCAAAGCCACCTAATTATTTTTTATTAAAAGGGGTTTACACACTGCTGTATTTGTGAAATCTATAAATACTTTCACCATAATACTTAGGATTATACAAGGTGGTTAAGTTATGCAAAAGGGAATTTTTCTCAAAAATTTCAAATAGAATATCATGTATGTTATTTGCACACCTGACAGTCAGTTAACTAAGCTCTTAATTGATGTAGATATTGCCAGGTCTACTACTGATAGTTTCGGCAGATATTACAATTGAACATCAAAATTTTTGAATTTAATTATTAGTTTATACTCTTTTTGGCGAATTCCCCCTATGCTGTTGCTCAAAACTCACAATAATGTTTATACTTTGTATTTGCAAATTAGTATCAATATAAAGACAATAAATCTTATTGTAAAATTATTTCTTGATGGTTATATTCTTAAATGTATAATGTCTTTTTAAAGTCGAGAATAATGTTCAAACAAGGAGTGCCATGGAAGAAAATATTATCTTTAAGAAATAATCTTGCAATGGGATTTCTTGTGTTAATGTAAACTTCATTTGCTAAATATTTTATAGAAACAAAATGCAGACCTTTTTTGGAGTTTTGTGTGACAAAATAGGGGAGATCGTCAAAAATAATGTAAAATACTAACGAAACTCTACATTTTTATAATTCAATTGTACATTTTGTCGAAACTTTTACTGGTAGACTTGACAATATCCACATCAATAAAAAGCTTAGTAAAATGACCATCAATTGTACAAATAATATGCATGGTGTTCCATTTGAAATTTTTGAGAAAAATTCTGTTTCGCATAACTTAACCACCCTGTATTATCTCAAGTATTATGATAAAATTATTTATAGATTTCAAAAATACAGCAGTGTGTGAACCTATTTCAATAAAGAATTTTAAGGTGGCTTTGGTTAGTATGCGTCAGTAGCGTCATAAATTTGAGTCCATAATGGCACAAAAATGTCAATATCTCAAAATTCCTTAGTCAAAACAACATCATGTAGTATATCAATTTTCATGGAATTTTATGGGGAATCCATATTATGCAAGGACATGTAGGGTTTCCATTTAAAGAAATAGAACTTTGGTCTGGTACTTAGAATGTGAACATCTTGTATATACCTAAATAATTTTGGGAAATGCTCCATGTGGTTCCCCACATTCGTGCAAAATTTCATTTTGATATCTTAAATAGTTCCAGAGATATGAGTCGATTACACACTAAATCCCCACCCGGTATAACTGAATTTGGCCGATGACATTTGCAATAAAACATAATTAGAACGCCCTATAGATCTAACAAACTTAGATTGGCGTTAGTTATTTTGTTCTGCCGCGTCAAAGAAAAGAAAGAAAATGGAACAAGAGGAAGATATGGGACGACGCCATTCGAGTCAATGAACCGAAGAAAACGGAGAGAGGGCATAGCGATGCGTCCTGCAGTTTCCGAGTTGATTGATGGGAGGGATTCGAGTGTTGACCGACTGGTCTCGAAGAGGACTGGGGAAAAAGACATAAAACCGGATTACCGGGAATCTGAATAGCTTTCTTTCGTTGCGTTGTGTGATTGACTGTTGTACAAAACTACCTACGGTAGACTACCTGAAGTAAGTGCTGGTGGTTAATTTTTGTTGTTGAGAGTCTACCAATAATTACACACACGTTAGTTAATCCGTTGTAGAGGTATAACAGGCTAATTAAGGCTTGTCCTGACACCCGATTAATGCAGTTCGATTCATAGATTAGCACAGGTTGAATGTATTATTTGCCGCGGAAATTCGCACGTCTCCATTCAGCTACTGCAGTGAGCGATTGAACGACATTTAGTACGGTTGTGTTGAAGAGCGGTCATACAACTACGTACGCGCTGATTAAATGCCATCCTATTACGGGATTGCACATCCCAGATCTACATCTGTGCTGCGACAACAAACAAATCGAGACGCCGCATACCTACACAGTCTAAATCATCCGACGAGGCGACTGACGTTTGCCCAGGGTACCGTCGCTGGGAGATTTGCTTGCGAAACCTGGTTCAAGACTCAGTGCTCGTTTGCTATTCGTTCAAGTGAATAAATACCGATTAAATTTTACCGCAATATTTTTGTATTATACCGTTTTACACGTCAAATATAGGACATATCAATAGAATCATTTTAATTTGTTTCCGTTATATAAAAATCACATCAAAATTGTATATAATGCAATAAACTAAAAACTTAACTTAACACGGGAGTTTGCACGCCTGTCAGAGTAAATCTGATTTACTTAATGTCTAAAACCGAACCTCTTTTCGTTTGAGCGGAAGTGTTTGAAAAAAGTTTTGTTGACTGAAAGAGAGAAAAATATGGAGCATCAACTAAGAAAACATAACAGATTAAATTAACTAAAGTTTTCTTAAAGTACCCCAAGAATGCCCTACAGTAATGCTTAAAAATACTCGCAGAAGAAAAGCTACACGTAAAGTTTGTCGAAACGAAAACCGAATCTAGAGTTTGCTCCTGACTCCTGATTCCCAGTGCAAAAAGAAAATCTAATCGATTCTGACTGGACTCTCCAATTTCAGTACCTAGATCATAAAGTATTATGTACACTATTACACGAGTTGTTGACGTCGATAACGGTTTTAGTGGATGAGTTTAGTTTTATAGTGCACTATTCTGGATCGTGTATTTTATCTTTTTGGCCGTTAAAAATGTATACGTCTTTATAAATGGCAGTAACCGACTTTTGAGCGAGGAACACTAAATTAAAAAAACTGACATGTTGATTGAAGAATATTGCACTTGTTTGTCCTTAATTATTTTGCTCGATTCTTAATAATTGTAGTAAAGGGTAGGCCCACATAATATTCTATTTCGAACTTTCAAATGTTTGCCTTTGTTCGGAAATTGGAAAATGGACAGATAAATGTAAGATTATCGGCAAGGTTTAAGTAGATAAGTTTTTAACGACATTGAACGGTCTTATATTTGTGTTTTATGCTATATTATGTTATTTACGCTCAAATACAACTTAATAACTTAATGTATTCAACATTTACGTCATAATGCATCACCGCATCATTTCAGAGATGTTGGGGATTTCTCAACAAAGAACCCACAAGTTCTAAAAAAATGTTAACCGAGCCTACGCCCTCAATGTCGCCAGACGTAAACAGCATCTGAGCACTTTGCTCTCAAAAGCGCTCGTCTTAATACTTCCGACTTCAAAAATAAAATTCGACGTACAAGCAGAATAACAACGCGCGTAAGAATCTCTTTGTCGTTTGGATCTTCACGCGCCCCCACTGTTTCGTTTGAATATTTCATTTAACCGCGATGGTGGTTTCCTAGCTGGCGTTTTGCACAGTAACACAGACATTACATAGGAATAAAAACAAATTGGAAAATTCTCAAATTGCGCCCTGAGTTGCAATTACAGAGTTGGTAATTTTTCCTTGCGGTAGATATGCGTGTAAAGCGATAGGCATTTTTATGAAATTTGTATGCAGTATGAAAATAACATCCAAATTGAATAATGCATGCGAGTGTTTGAGGCACGAAGTTTCAACATGAATACTTGTAGACAAAGAGATGGAAATTTTACGCGATCTTCAGTTTGGTGCATTTCACGAGTAATAAGTTCCTTTATGGAAGCTCTTCATCACATTACATTCTAATGAAACTGAGTACGATACGTCTTTTTTCAAATGTATCAAATTCAATTGCAAAGAATTCAAATGTCAAAGAAAAAGACCCGCAGTTCAATTTTTAAAAGAAGCATCTTTCGTCATCGACTATATTCGTATGAATTAAGATCGAGGCGTATGTCTTAGTTGTTTCTTCTCTCAATGACGGCATTCTGAGACGTAACCGTCGACGCAAATACTTGTCAAACAAACGTCAGAAACGTAAATGTCAGTAAAATGTTGGAAGTTTAAAATTACGCCCTAAAGTGATGAATAATTTAAATTGAGGTACTAATTACTTACTAAAATCAAGAAAAATTGAGTAATGGGGAAAATCAAGAGAAAAATTCACTTAGAAGGTAAGGTAGGGAGTTAGGAACTCAACGGTCTTGACAGATTAAATTATATAATTTAGCATATGCACAATATGAAAAAGTAATGAAGTTAAACAATAAGTAAAAGTACAAATGGCAGTAAGGATGACGCTCACGCGTCGATGGGGTCCTGTAGAACGGAAACCAGGTTCTTCGGTCTTCGGGAATACAGTAAAGAGCAAAGAAAAGAATGTTATATTGTTAGCTATTATGTAGAAGCAATGATTTTAATATTATGTAGTATTACAAAATTACATACGATGGGTCTATGGATTTGCAATATTTAACCGTAATAATATATCAAACACAAAAATAATATAGAAAAATTATTATGGTTATGGTTAAGTGGGAATCAATTCCCGCATGAAGGGTTCTGCACATACCTACATTAAAATTTTTTTGTCTAATCTACAATATATTATAATCCCTAAATGTATGGTGTTCAGTCAATAAATTATTATTATTTGTCACTGTCATTCACTTCATTTGAAAATACAGCTGTCAGTGGCAATAAAAGGGCACTGTTTCCTTTTTCAGCTTTAAAATAATCGAGCAGGGATAGCACTATTTCCTGGCACTTCGAATTCAACATACGACCTCTCATGCTTAAGGAAAATTCTGTAAATGTATAAATTTTTAAAATTTTTAATATTGAACTTAACCTAAAAACTTACCGATTAAGTTTTCTTTGTAACCAATATTAAATTGATAAATTTCTAAACAGCAAACGGAACAACAAAACAAATCAAAACGGCAGTTATATTAGAACAACTCGAATAAACTCAAAACCCCCCAAATATAACACAGACGAGGAACAAACTAAATTCACACGGCGCCGTCGCTGTAGCCAATAATGGCTAGATGCCGACATTGACAGATTGACACTGACAGTTGGAGTTGCCACGGACCATATGCGCTACGACGGTATTTAAGCAGTTGTCTTTGTCATCATTACGCTCTTACCATTAAAGGGTGGGAAAGACATGATTATTCATACTGTTTCTTTTCAATATGTGATGCACGACAATAACGTTGGTCGTAAATCGACAATAAATTCGTTACGAAAGTTGCTTCTTTTAAAAATTGAACTGTAGAAAAATTAAATAGTTTTGAAAATTGGCGAAGAAGCTTAGTAATGGACGGCCAAAAACCCCCTACAATAATTATAAATAAAGGTGAGCTGGCGTCTCTATACTAGAAAGTAGGGGTATATCTCGTAAAATACAAATTTTTATGAAAACACTACAAAAGTTGCAATTCAGAAACTTTCGTTGTAATATTGAAAATGAACTTGGATAAGTTTCAAGTATACTAAGTATAAGTAAACGAAACAATTTGTAAACAACGAAAAAGTCAAAAATATTCACGAAATCGAAACAATGGCAGGTGTGTGCAATGAAACAGCGAGGACTCCGTGAAACGTAACTGATTGTAAGTCACCAATGACCGTCTTCCAACAATTGTTGTGCGGCGATGAGCTTATTCCCTCGAAATATGATTAATTTTGATTACAAGCTTCTATTAAGTTTAACATTTTGTTTGCCTGTTAGGGTAAACTGTTGAAACAAATGTTTAATACACTTTTAATACATTTTAAGCGGAAGTGATATTTGCTAAAACGTATTAAACTATACAGTTATTGGCCACTTAAGAGCGAGTTCATAGTTTATATGGGCTCAGTGAATAAATATAAACTTTATTTCTACCAAATATTTTTAAATGTTTGCTTAATAGTATATAAAAGGAAATTGACGTATAAAAAATAACCAGGAACGTGTTTTTGAAACATAAAATAATGTTTTTTTTTAGCCACACTGGAATTTACAGTGATTGGCAGCCACGTTACAGTTATTGGTCATTCCAGTACCAGTTATTGGCATGTCCAGTTGAATGTGTCTAGGTAGGTCGGTTCAAAAGCAATGTTTAGGTATTCGATTTTATGGTAGTAGGTAATAAATAATGTAAAAATTTACTTACGTAAAAGCATTTAAAAGGAAAATTTTATAGAAAATTCCTCACTTCAGTTATTGGACATAATGGCCAATCATTGTTTTAGGCGTAATCCTTTAAGACAGTGATTGGCATAGGCATGTAGGTGTAATTTCTGCACAAAAATGTGTTTCCCGCCATAAATTTATTTGCTTTCAATGTACATCATCATCATAAGGTTCTCAGTCCGAAGACTGGTTGGATGCGTACCTCCACTCTTTTCTATCCTGAGCTAACCTGCGCATTTCCCTAAAAGTAGAACATCCTACATCCCTAACTATTTGAGAGCAGTAGTCTAATCTAGGCCTACCCCTACCTCTTTTTATTCCTATCTCTGACTCTAGTATGTCGCGAACTATTCCTTCGTGTCTTAGAAGGTGTCCTACATAGATGTAATAAATTTGAAATTGAAGCGATAATATACATATACCTTTTAATTTAATCAAACTTCAACAACACTCGGATTCCAATGCTTAACGTTTCTGTCTAAAAAATCTCAAGTTGTAGGCACAGTCTGACTCGAGCCGAGATAATTTTTTGGGGTTATGCACTACACGCATGAAAGTCGGGATATAGATTCTGACGTGCAGCCACTACAAATTAGTGAAAAGCAAATTTACCGCAATACAACCAGAACCTTAAAAAAGAAAAAAAACTGGGCATGTGCCAATCACTATTAGGTGGCCGATGACTGTATAGCTTACCCTATCTCAACTTAACACCCCTATAATCTCGCACCCGTGCATCGTAGACCACAGAAACCAGCTTATACGATGTTCGCTGGTTCATTATATTTCCAACTAGCTCAAAATCAAATTTGAATGTTTCTCAAAGTACGCGATGTAACAGCACCGAACGCTTCCGTGTCAAAAAATTGTTTTAACCCCGTACTTTTACCCCCTCGAATCTTACATTTCCTACCCCTCCTCCCAAAGTTCGCATTTGACGAGCTATTCAGAACGGCAACAACATATTTACCTAGCATACGAAGCACTTGCAAAAATTGCAAACTGCGAAATTTCCAAGAGCCACAGAAATCGCTACTGGAACCCACGCATTACCGTCATACCTCCAATCCGTTAAACAGTTTCAACATTAAAATGTTTTTATTAAATTTACTAAGACTTCCCCTATCTTCTCATTCTCTGTTTGTTTTTTATTTTTAGTCCTATTTTCACGCCCCCTACGTACCAAAAGTTTGGGTTTTCTTTTATTGATCTTCATGCCGTAGCCCTCTGTCAAAACTTTTATTCCAGAAGGTGCTATCATCATAAAATTTTGGAACGCTGTTCTAAGTACAAAATAATATGGTGCTTTCCCGTTGCCTTTCACATCGTAGAGTGCGTATCACAGTGCTATACCAATCCCCACAGTCAATGCCACACTGGTTACTTAGAGAGCTGCTGCCCTCTTTTAGGGATTTGATTTAGTCTGCCTTCTCAATATGAATTAAACTCCCCTTGCCAACACCCATTAAGCCAGCGCAGCGTGGCGTTGTAAGGCTTTTACACCTCCATGAGGAGATGCCGAGCATCCATGAGTGGGTGGTCTAAGTCTGATATAGAAGAAGTAGAATTTTATAGGCTGTTCATTCATTTGCCAAATTTCAAAGTCATTGAACTTTTCAGTGCCCACGTAACTGTATAGATATAATGCTTCTCCGTAATCGACACCACTCCCCTAAAGCAAAGGATCGATCTGGAAGCCTCAATCGCCCTTATCCGTTTCTTGACAGTTCATTTTACTTTCTTTAGAAATATATCGTGGCTAACAATTTTCACTTCCAGATTTCTGTATGTTCATAAATTAATGAGTTTGGCTGTTGGATGTGTCTAATAAAAGTACCTATCGCATAACAATGAATTCACAAAATACTTTTGCAGTACGCAATCTTTAGCCAGTTTGTTCCCAAAGATCAATGAACAGTATTACTCCCAATAGGTATCCTGCAAGCTCTGGAAAGCAGGTCATCTACAAAAATTTATTTTATTGCCGAAAGATAAAACTGTAACCGATGGCCGTCGCAAATGATACAGAAATGAGCATCTCTATGGAAAACGTGCGGAAACTATACGTGACCGTCAGATGCACTATTTCACATAATATTTGGGGAAGAGTATACGAGTGAATTTTTAATACTTTTACCAATTTTGCTGTAACGATGAGACATGGAATCATAAAAACAATACGATTGGTCTAAAAACGTAGGTAATAAGATTACAAAGCTAATAAGGGAGAGAAACAAAATAATAA
This sequence comes from Xestobium rufovillosum, assembly GCA_963966045.1. Lineage (NCBI taxonomy): Eukaryota > Metazoa > Arthropoda > Insecta > Coleoptera > Ptinidae > Xestobium > Xestobium rufovillosum. The sequence goes on from OZ014492.1 coordinate 34,589,683, forward strand.
TAAATAGATGGTGCAACATATGTGAAGAGTGTGTAAAAAGAAAGACTAGAGATCGAATGGTGAAGATATGCGTGAATGGTAAACCACTAATCTACTAAAAGGGTAGAAACACGGCTGAACTTCAGAAGCATGATAATAATACAAACTGAATCCCACGTATTTAACTTATACCGTTGATTGACAAGTCCTCAATCAACGCTTATACGTAATATAAATGTTGCAGCATTGATGGAATCAATCAACGGTTGTAGGATTTGACTAAGAAACCGAGGTAACCTATAGAGTGAGCGCCATTTAATATAATTTTCCGAAACAAATTGTAGAGATAGAAGTACTGATAAATATACATTAATTATTAAATTTAAGTAGGAATTCTAATTGAATACTTAGGTGTTCGTTTCAGAACTTAAAATTAAATGTCACTCCGATGTTTTGGAGCAAAATTAAAAAGTAACAATGCCAAAAATATCCTGACAAGGAAGTTGCAAAAGTTTTAAGGGAAGGCAGAAACTGAGACGAAGCAGTTATTTGAATACATTAATAGAAAATTCTGTTTCGGAAGCGTCACCTTGCGACACAGGGAGCTTAAGCTAGGGACACATTTCTCTGACGTGTTGTGTTGTGTTGTGTTGTGACGCAACGTTGTATGGATCATACAGCATAAATTGCATGTAATTAAACGGGGCGCGTGCACATTCCTCTGACGCTACGCGCTGTTTTGTGTTGTGTTGTGACGCAACGCGATCCCTTCTATCCAGATTTTCGTTGCATCGCGACACAACACATCAGAGCGTCAGAGAAGTGTGCACGGGTCATTTCGCTTAAAAAATATGGATGAAGCTGTCTTAATTGAAAAAGTTAGAAATTACGAATGTTTATTCAACGTGAATTCGAAGAATTACCGCAATGAGTGTATGCTGCAAGAGGCGTGGGAGGAGATAGGTAGGGAAATGAATTCTACAGGTAAAGCAACAGCACTTTTACTTCACTTGTACTGGAAAAAAGTATAGAAACAGTTCTATAAAAAATTCCCGGTTAATCGGGGACGAAAACGCTCTGTGTGTACGCACTGGAGCTTTTGAGAAATGGGGTAGCACCGGTTTATCAAACGTTGCGTCACAACACGATAGAAACATGTGCACACGGCGAGTCACAACACAACACAACACGACACGACACAACACAACACATCAGAGAAATGTGTTCCCAGCTTTTAGACAGTTGCAGGAGTCAACGATTGTAATGATAAAAAACAAGAGAATTGGAGCAATGCTGTAAACGTTCTGCAGTCACATGGACTCACTTTATTTCTTATGTAGGTGCTTTGAAAAGTGTCGAGAACTATAATCGGATACAATTCCTTCCCTAATTCAACAATAACCTCGATAAAATGGAGCAGTTCAGAAGATTCAAAATTTTAATAGACAAATCATTTGTATTTTTTGTATACCTACTTATGTTACCTTCACAGAGTAGTTGGATCAAGAACTTTGACGTAAATTCACTATGAATTCATAATAAGTTAACCCCACACGCCAAAAGACAGTGACACAGTAATTAAACTCGACACGTGTTTCGCTGACGTCAGCATCTTTTGGCGTATGAGGTTAACTTATTAAGAATTTATGTTACCTTACTTAAATTTACAAATAAATCTTGACGAAGGCCCCAAACGGTGTCCAAACGTTGATAGATACGAAAACAGTGTTTATTATTATGCCACCATTTCACGAAATTATGAAATAATATAGATCTAAATTGGGCGAATGAACTGTACCAATAAGATTTTCATGTTTACTTATTTTATGGAATTCGTTTACCGTGCCTACCGCACTTCAAATCGAATACCTGAGTAAAGGAATTTCCCAAATACGAAATTCGATAGATTACGTGAGCGAAATAACTAAAACACCCGAATTCGGTCAATCCACTATCATAACTCAGTTATATTAATCTAGCTGCAGCACCAGAAGAGATTACAGAAATTCTAGTGCATCGATTAACTTCATATAAGCTTCCTGTTATGACCAGTAACTGCAGGGATATTAAGCACAGCTAATTCAAAATTTGCTATTGCTTGCCCACTAAGCCCCTCTATGTTTATATTTACATAGGTAGGTATGATATTGCAGAAGTGATTATCTACCAGTGGTTTAGTTTTTGACAGCAACCAGCAGTATGGATCTGCTATTTTGGGCTGAAAGCGCCGTGGATGCGACGGTGCATTAATATATTATTAAGAGTCCGGCAAAGCCCTTTAAAATGAACCTGAAAACTGACTTCGTAGTTCTATGCTCATTTATAAACGGTGAAAATTGAAGTGTTGAATTTTGGACAGTTTATAAACGAAACTTTATTTTATGTTTCTATAGAAAGAAAAGTTAAAAATTGTATCTTAGAAAGTGTCAGTTCACTCATGAAATTGACCAAAATCGCGCGTGCATAGCGCCAAGAGATTTACAGTTTTCGAAAAATTGTTTCAATAGAGACATAAAATATACCTTCTTCTACCATAATCAGGCTTTCGTGTTGCTAAATTTACTAGGGTGAAGGTTTAATCGTGGTACAGCGAGAGCACTGCAAACGCAAAATATGCCTTGGTATGTGCTGCCGCCGCGTAGCGAGTGAGCGTAAACTCAGAGCGGCGTTGTCACATTTACTAGGTACCGAAAGCGCGGGCTTTAAATGTGCGTTGTTCTGGTGTCCATTAATATGTTTAGCGCGACGGTGTTGCAACACAGCTGATAGTTTGCTCCGATTTCTAACGGATACCTCACCGACTCGATGCCCCGCAGGTGTAACTTTTGACCTGCTTTGTCGGACTCTTAACCTGTTATTGAAACAAAACCAATCTGAAAAATCAATATATTAAAAAATCAGCTCATGTAAACCTCTTGGTAAAAAATTTCTCCTAATAACATTTCCTTGTGAACTGCATGAATATTATCAGGAATCGGTTTTCCATATTTTCTCATTATCGATGATGATGATGATAATTGGCTCACAACCTAGCTTTTTGCAATACCAAAAATATGCACTTGTCATCAAATTTAAACTTTAATTCCAGATCCACAATGCACAAACTGGAATATCGAAGCGATCCTTAGAAGACCTACTGAGAATTTACCTATGTCCTAAAAGTTGTGTACTCGATGGGGGGGGGGGGGGGATGTTATGCTTATATTTGTAAAGCAGTCATCACAGGTCTTTGGCAGTTGAGAACATCCGGACAGAAGAATGTGTGGACGGAACAAACCTTCATCTTCTTACTTAGCCAAAACTGCCTGTCTACAAGTACCTTTCGGAAGGCACAAGATTTAAGACATGAAGAACGTCCTGGGGGGAGTTGAATTGTCTGGTGAAGAATATGGGTTCAAAATTGCTTCGAACCAATCTTGTGTTGGTGTATAATTTTAATTAATTTTTGGATATGGCAAAATGTTAAAACTTACACCAATCTATTTTACCAGATCTTTCCTTGTATCTAATATTGTAATAAAACTACTTATCAGGAGAAAAACTGGATGATTAGTGCCCACTTTACTCATATGGACAAGAAAAAATATTAAGGGAGGGGATTCAATTCAGTGTGCTTCTCAGTTGTAGTAACAGACATAAGAAATTTGTTATTCACTATACTTGGGACAACCGAACCGCAGTGATGTGCTTTCTTTAGACCCAACGAAGTCGCATCACTCCAATTAGGTCGTCATAAATTACTATTGGCCCCGCTAGAGCACGTTCTTGCAGGGTGATCACTCCGTCTGTTCGGCGGCCTAAGTATAGGTGCTTAATTCGATAGAAATACTCATTGATTAAAAACTGGCGTTGAAAGAAGCATCTAATTTGTTTCGATATTAGATATCTGGAACCATTAAATTTATTTCTATATACCATAACACTGAAAACTGATTATGCCCCGAAGGCCTTGATTTCTGCTTCATAACCCTTTCAATAGCATAACGATTATTCTATATCCAACCCTGCCCTATTTTCCGCTGCTTTTATCTGAACTCTTTTGTTGCAGGGGAGTTTCGCTTTCCACCTCTTGTTCGCCGGGCGGCTTACTATCCTGCTGATGCTTCGGCTTGCATCCTCCTCTGTATTTTATTATTCGTCTTCGCGTTGATGTATTTTGTTTGAGCGTTAATGACTATCTGTTTACAAACACGTTTGTCCGTTTATAAATGTTTTCCTGTAGATAATTAATTAGGTACAATGCCTTGGTGTTGAAGGCGAAATGAAAACGTTGCAAAATTTAGCTTTTTTTGGATTTTGACGTCTTGGGCATCTGCCATTCCGATTTCATCGTATCTAAGACTTGAATATAGGAGGTACTAGCTTCTAGGTAATGTCCCAGTATCGCATACTTGAGCTAGAGCTACCCAGAACAAAATTAAGTTTTGCTGCTGCCAGGACCATTTTCATGTATTGTTGGAGCAAACCCCGATACGGCGCCTATGGTTGTTTACACAAGGTATGAGCCAATATTTTGTTTGTTCTTATATGCAAGTGGACATATGGCTTTTGCGAACTTATTTATTATGAATCATATTTGTGCAAATATGACGAGAACCTCCGTTGGAGGGTATATAAAGGTATGTAAGAGAAAGTTAGTCAGTTAGTTCTTTTAGGAAGTGATTGGAAAAAGAAAGGCGAAAGTAGTAACGGCTTAATTTTTTCTTGTAAATTTGTGTATATGTTACGGTTAAAGTAATTACTTAGCTAGTGTATAGACTAGCTGGATGGTATATAAAGTAACCAAGCGGCTGGTTATTTTAGTAGAAATTCATATTTCCACTAGAATAACTGCGAATCTTGGGTAGTTCATATACTATCCAGCCAGTTTATAAATTAACCAAAAATGATGGCTAAAGTATAAACCACAAAGAAAGTAAATAAAACAACCATTGTTCTTAGATAGTTTGTAAAGTATTTGGATAAAGCATGAACTTCATTTTTAGTAGTAGAAAATAACTAATTCACTAGCTAGTACATAAACTAACCAATATTTTCCTTGGTTAATATTGCAAAATTAATCAAACACTACTTGGGCAGAACACGATGCACGTGTCGCGATACTGGGGATCATTTGTAAGAAACTGTCATTAGCAATAGTGGTAGTTGCGTACGGGTACAATTCCTTAGTGACCGTATACTCGGAGAGCATTCTAAGAATCACCCGGGTTGTTTACCTAGGTACCTGAACATAGAATTTTGGATTTAGTCCCATTTTGTGCGTCGATGAAAATTTCTCTCCTATTTTCAAATGTGAATGTTTTTGTTGGGTGGGGGGGGAGACTTAAACGCTCCCCTTGCCCACAGACCGGAAATAGTGGGCCGTGGAACCACTTTTTTGGCCGTATTCAGTGACGGGCAACACCACTTTTTCTATTAAATTTACAAAAGAAAATTCTGCTTGGTTTATATACTAACCAACAAATGAGCTATTTTGTATTACTAGAACTGAAATTCACGCTTTAACCAAATAGTTATGGATAGTGTACAAACTGTCTAAGAACAATAGTTGTTTTATTTACTTTCTTTTGTGGTTTGTACTTTAGCCATCATTCTCAGATAGTTTATAAACTGGCTGGATAGTATATGAACTAACCAAAATTCGCAGTTATTTTATTGGAAATGTGAATTTCTAGTAAAATAACCAGCCGCTTGGTTACTTTATATACCATCCAGGTAGTTTATACACTAGCCGCGTAAGTACTTTAACCGTAACATATACAAATCATTTATAAATTGGAAATATATGTAGTCACGTGTAAATAAAATTGTTATATTGAAATACGTTACAGTATGTAAAGAAGTTTATGTCGATAAAAGGAAAACTGAAACTCGGAAGTCTTTAGTAATTTACTTCTGGACTTATTTAATGGGCTTGTAACAATAAATATTACGACAAGGACCAAAAAGTGATGGCTACTAGAAGCACGACTTAACAAGATTTATTATTAATAGTATTATCAGCATATAATACTTATTTATTATTAAATACTGCTTGAATTGAGGACTGTTTGAATAATTGATTGTTATTTCACCCATTTCCGCTTTTAGTGTAGGTATTTGCTTGGCAGAGCTATGCATTCTCATACTTTACAACTACGAGGAAAGCAACAAAATTAAACTGGGTTAGAATTCCCTCTTGCACAGACCTGGAAGGCAAACCCCCGTTAAAAATTGTTTACGTTAAACTAGAAATACACCAGAGACTGCGCTGCAAGTGGTTGCTTCCCTCATTGTGTACCTTCGATGCTGTAGAGAATTCTAATAATTCGGTTTCGTTCATAGATTTCGTATTATTTGCGCCCAAGTTGACGGTAGCTGAAAAAGTCGGTTTATTTGCCAGATAAAAATGGAGCAGAAAGGAAAACGTCAGTTTTTACAATCTGTTGCTACCTCGTTGTTTTTCTTGTTGTATACTTTATTTTTATTGTTATGTGCATAACTATATTCTTTTTCTGAAGTGTGGCTCCTATTATGTAGGACAGCTTTACTCAGAATTAATCTTTAAAAACTACTATAGATAGTGACAAAATATTTTTATCCCGCAATAAAATACGTGGTCTTTTATTGAAATTATGAAAGAGTAGCAACAGAAATCGTCTTACAGTATGGAATAAAAGCAGAAGTGGATCCAGAAATAGATATGTTAGATTCAGGAAAGCAGCGTGTCGCACGAAATATGTATTGCGAATTTACAGAATGACAATTAAAACACAGATGTAAGTATAAACTTTTATACAGCGTGTTTCACACTTACCCGTTTACGTTTGTTTTTTCAAAACTCCACGCTTTCAAGAGCTTTTCGACAATGTATAGTAATAATTGACATCCAACATTTTGATTAATATTAGTAGGAGAAAATAGGTAGTCCTGGATTACAATCCACCACCCTATCTCGAGCTCGACATTGAAAAGACCTAAGTTTGAGAGCACTGGCCTTTTATAGGGCAAAGTTAAAGTTAAGTAATGAGTATTATCTATAACTGTCCAGCAACTTAAACGCTTCCCGGTTTTCCAAAAAAAATAAAATTTATCTTCATACTACCAAGTTGCATCTATGCTTAGGAAAATAACTATTTTTTCTCGCTTAAGCGAATTTGTAACTATAGCAGGAAAACTAGGAGGAATGTGAGACACCAGAAAGGGATCCACGACCTTTCCTTTGTGTATTCCTAGCACCCATTTAAAAATCTCCGAACTTTCATTTCTTCTATCACACTGTTGGAAAGGAACCGATACTCAAATGGCTACCTTTGCTAACAGACAAACAAGTTGAGTTGCAAATACAACCGAACGATCAACTTCCATCTACCCGCGATCTACGATGAACAACTTGGAATAGCTTAAATTGGCATCTATTCCAAACGGCACAATGCGGGTACTAACAAGCTCAACTGTTCCATTCTGGGACAAACTTGCGTAGTGAGTCATCTTATAACTGAACAGCGCTAGCCTGTTGCAGAATAGTGCTAGCTTAACTTGAATCATTCCTATAGCCGAAGCCAATTTCTATTTTTATTTTGCCGGTCCATTTGGTTTAGAAAGGCACCGCATGTTTTTGTACCTTGCTTGCGTTTTGATGACTAGTGCAACAAAAGACTTGGAGAATTGACCCAGCGTTCTTATGTAACAGCTGATTTTGTCGTGAAGCCTATACAGTCGTAGGCCAGCGGGCCGCGGGTAGCGTTGTTTTTTGTTATTTTCCTCAAACACATTGGCGTGCTGTTTTAGGGATCAATTAGTAAAAAATAATTAAAAATAGGGTTAGTCATTGTTATACTAAAAAGATCAATATGATGAGAGCAACATTTCACATCCTCTTATATGCCTAGAATGTTTAATTACATTATTTTTCAAGACAGATATTCCAAAAATTCAGGCACGCTTATGAACTTAACCTCAATTGAAATGTAGGACGACCGCTAATACAAATTTCTGTAGGCTTACTAAAACACCTACCTGCACGTCCTTGTATAATATGAAATATTAGAAAACTATCAACACAGTATTTTGCACTATCCAGCATGAAAACAAACAAAACAACCGAACAGACGAATGTTCCGCGATATTCCGTTTCCGCAGCGGTACCTGTTTAGAACACAACTGGTCCGCTGCCGTGTTTTACATTTTCCACAAACAAAAGTTTAGACTGTGAGTATTCCGGATGCCTCAGGCGTAAATGTAAATAGCTTCTACAAGTCTTTGAGTGTAACGGCTTACAGATCTGTCGAACTCGTAATCGATTCTTGTGTCGATTTTCTTATTGTGTTCTTTCATTTGTTTTCATAATATATACCTAAGGTTCTCATCAATTAACGCGAGGTCGTTAAGCTGAAGCCAGTCTCATATAAATAATGAAAATAAGTAAATGTGTAAGTATGAAAAAAAAGAATCCATAATTTGGAGGTGAGGGTTTGTAAACAGAAAATCCAATGATCATGGACACTCACATATTGAATTAACGGGTATCAGTTTCGTGGTCTTAAAGTACCACCCCATTTTCAGGTTCAAAGCTGTACAACAGCAGTACGGACAATACACTTAAAAAATTTTATCTTTTTCAAAAAATAGTACTTACACTGAATAATCAAAGCCAGAAAACTATCAACGCATAACATCTACCATGATTACAAAAAGGACATGAAATTGGAAAACCGATTTTTTAACGAGGATATACAATATAAAATAGACAGTCTCCAGGATATAAATCGAACTAAACAATCCAGAACAAACATTTGACTGGAATACGAAAAATATGGCCTAAAGAGTAAAGAATTATCAAATTCAAAAATATGAACAATTAGCAAGTCAAAAAACAAACCTAACCTCAATCGTCAATCCAGCGAATACAAAACCTTGATCAGAATATAAATCACCTATACTACGAGCAATTAGGACATATGCAAATAACACGTTAAATATAAAACTTTTGCTAGCAAACGCGAAATGGCTTAAAAGTCTTTTTGTTTGAAGTTTAAGAAACCAGTAAATATAAGTAAGAACTTCTACCTCTTTAATTCGATCATTTTTAAGTGTGAGAGTTAGAGCTTTCTTAGCGGAAAAGCGATAACTTTGATTTCTGAACCTGTGAACTTAATCTTTTTTATTTTTATGTCTGCAGCGTACCTACTGTTCATTTAGAAAAAACAGTAAATAAAACAACCAAGAGTATCTTAATGAAATGCCTGTGTTTAGCTGTCTCGTCATTGTTCGACTAATTTGTTTTGTCACTAATTGCTTGATTAATTCGGTTTGTGCTGGAAGAAAGAAAATATAAAAAGCGACGTGGCAGCAAATTGAACAAAAACTTATCCAACAATAGGACGGGGTCTGAAAAGGGATATCTCTCAAATCTGAAAGGCCTCTAAGAGCCCTATTGTGACCCTTTTGTAGGCAGTTATGATTTCCTTTCTCCACAATAAAATTTTAAAATCGAAATATTTTCTGCATTTTTATGAAGTTACTCCGGAATCGAACTGAATTTCGCGGCGGATAATTATTTCCTCGGTTATACTCGCTCTTATTATTATCAAACAGGATGAGAAGTCCTTCTCGTCGAGAGGTTTCGAAAATAATCCCACTTCGCTAAGATTATTTCTTATCTATTTCCTCGTCTTTTGTGAATTGCAAGTTTTGTTGAAGTCCGTTATGGTTTCTGACTTAATTCATTTCTGTTATTTACTGTTAGTGCTCAATTTTCCAGAATTACTGGAAAATTTGCTCTCAAGAGTGCAACCAATTTTACGTTTACAGAGTTTTCTCCTAATTCATTTTTGAATTTATACTCGAGGGCAGAGTTTCTTAACAACCAGGGACATTCACAGCAAATATAGAATGCTAAGATCAGATTCATCACCTTAGCATTTCTATATTAATTTGAATTGTGGGCAGTCGAGACATCTAGCCAAACACCGCCGCATCGGATCGTTTGAGATGTGGTGCAAGTGGAAGAAGATTCAAGTATGCCCACCATGCTGTCGTTGATGCAGTGCTTGCGACCATACTGAAGTAATGAAGTATGAAGTATTTTCACCTCGGGTTCCAATAACAGCCATTTTAAGTTTAGGCATGGATTCGATTAGGATCCTAATGTCACAATGATCAATTTGATCTCATTCTTCTTCAAACGCTGCAGTCAACTCCACCAAATTGCTTTGACGAGGAACAAGCCCATGAATCCGTCTAGCTAGCCTGTTTCATAGATGTTCTATTGGATTCAGGTTAGGACTGCAGGCTGGCCAGTTCATTCGGACCATGTCGACTTCATCCAGATACTCACTGGCGAATCTAGCAGGGTGCGGGCGAGCGTTATCATCTACAAAAATGAAATCATACAGGATGACGTGTGTACCTGCCTGCGTTCATACTACTTCCATTATCCACCACCAGCTCTGTACGAGCATCACTGTTTATATCAGAGTCCCCTCGGCAGCTGGTTGTTTCAACGATACTGCAGTGGGCAAATCGCTCTCCCTGCCTTCCCCAAACTCTCCCGGGACCATCTCAAACAGAATATTGGTTCTTCTGAGAACAGAATGTTGCTCCAGTTTGCGGGATTGGAGTGTTCATGATCTCGAGCTAAAGCAAGCTGAGTTCTACGTTGCTCTATCAACAGGTCTTCTTGACATCAAAGCAGCCTCCACTAGTCGACATCGAACGGCCCATCTGCTTCCATTCACATTCCTCGCGTCTTCTAACCGATTTGCTGCCTCAACCGAAGTCAGAAGTCTATTACGCAATACTGCAGAGACCAAAAATCGATCGTCACGTTGTAACGATGCAGAAGAAAATGCAACAATTATTCGAACAAATTAATAATCATTTTCTCCGTTCGTACAAAGCGAGATGCCGGCTTCTAGATTTTGGGAAAATATGGTCGCGCCGCGCGCCGAAGCCTGCTTCCAAAAGTCGAATACCGCTGGCCTCGATATAGACCGAACGCGCCGAGGCCGAAACCTCGATAGCATTGCTCTGCCACCGTTGACACGCGGCAGAAACTGTTCAGGGTACACTCCGAAGACGTAAACGTTTATGAGATTAAATGTTTATTGTCGTACCGCCGGCGCCGATAGAACTGTTATATACTTGATAGTTGCTAACCGAAACAGTCGAGAGTGGGTCGTCGTAATACCTAGAGTTTTACAAGCCCGATTACTAATTTTTGAGGTGGGCCCGAACATACGTGACACATTTTCCAATAATCCGTAAACGCAGGTAATCGATTAGAGCTAGTCGAAAGGCTTGCCTAATTTATTACAGACCTAAGTTGCAGGCGGTGAAATACCAGCCGCTCTTTGGGGGTAAATACAGTGCAGAGTTCTTTAGCACAGTATATACCTTGCTATTACATAACGCAACACAGCCATCATTTACACTGAAGGGAATTGTGCCAATCGAAAGACGGAATAATTCTCTTCTCCGCACATGCATTAGGGAAAGCTTGCGTCGAAAGGCTGCGAGAGTCCCTAACCGTTATATCACGCCAAAACAACATTTACTCCCCGTGAATAACCACAAGGTAGTACGATTTACATGCCTTCGTTGACTTTGGTTTGTGATTTTTCGAATGTGGGTGCCCGATCGGTAACCTACATCGCCAGGAGCGAAATAAGTTATCTATCCGTCGCACGCTGAGTGTAGGGTAAACTACCCAATTATTGGCACTTTAAGGTATCACCGAGTTACAAAATGGCTTAAGAAGTCCGTTTTTGCCCATGCAGAACTGATTGAAATGAAAATATAAAGACTGAAATCCCCAGAATTCGGATTATGTACTGAAAATCGCTTCATGACAATATTTTTTATTAAATTTTACAATAATATATTAGAAACACATTTTGCCAGTTATTGGCACCAAAATCCAATAATTGGCATACCTTAATTTCTAATTATTGGCACCAAAACCTAGTAATTGGCATACCCGGTTTTCTAATTACAGTGCAACCTCGCTAATCCGACCATGCGCCAATCCGAACCTCCAGTAATCCGAACCGCCGGTCGAAAAAACGTTACCTCTATAATCCGAACAAATCTTAAAAAACTTCGATAATCCGAACAGTTGTGTAGACTGAAACAAGCAAAAATTGACAATTTTTTCTCCGCGTAAATTTTAAGGTTATGTAAACGTAAGGTAAACGTCACTCAAGGTTTACTTCTTTATTTTTATAGAAATTTTATGTTATGTTGCCTGGTTTCTTACTTAATATGCGAAAAATATGTATGTAGGTACATTAATGTAGAACTGCTTTCGTTTGTGCGTTTCGTCTGCCGGCCGGTGCGGTGCGTTCACGTTCAAATGCTACGGTGCCCGTCGCACGTGTCGAAAGTGTACCTTAAGTGAATTTTCTCAGCATTTTCGCCGGTAGACGCGGCGTGTACCGGCTGCCGACACTTGCGACGGGCGCCGTAGCATTTGAACGTGAAAGCACCGGCCGGCAGACAAAACGCACAAACGAAAGCAGTTCTATTTAATACCATTGGAGAAGTCTATGGGAGAAGTAAAGCGCGTGTGTCGGCCGCCTGTACACGCCGCGTCTACCGGTGCAAACGAAAGTGTACCTTAAAATACAATGAATATCATTCTAAGCAAAATTTCGCGTGTTTTTAAAGTAATTCCACTAAACCGAACAATTCGGTAATCCGAACATAGCCCAGTCCCAATTAGTTCGGATTACAGAGGTTGCACTGTATTGGCACCTCGACATTCACGATTATTACACTTTAAACAGTTTGGTCAGTAGATAATTAGTAAATAATTTTATTATAAGTGAAAATTAGAAACTTTGTATTCAGTGTAGCTTTATTTTTCAAAAAATCGGAAAAAATATTAGGTCAACTTTTTTTATACCATTTTTTAGAACATGTTTTACACTGGGAATTTTTTGCATATAAACTATAATGGTTTACTAAACACTTTTTATGATAATGTGCGAGTGCATGATTCATTTAATACCGCAGTAAGTTGGTTTTGTAAATACTTTTAATGGAATTGGTGGCCGTTCCGTACATCCCATTTCCGTACAAGGCAAAATCAGTGACAGTTCCGTACACGATGCACGTGTCGCGATACTGGGGATCATTTGTAAGAAACTGTCATTAGCAATAGTGGTAGTTGCGTTTCCCGTTTAGTGCGTCATCACAAACCTCTACTTCGTTTGAGTGCCGTTTCGTGCGCTGACCTGCTGATAATGCAGTAAGCCACTAATTGGAGTTTATCTTTCCAATACAACCCTGTTAATAACTAGACTTCAATGCGGAAGTGTATGTTGATTTTTCTTCATTGTTTTCAAATGTTAATGTTTTTGTTTGGGTGGGGACTTAAACGCTCCGCTCGCTTCTCTCGCTCCGCTTGCCCACAGACCGGAAATAGTGGGCCGTGGAACCAATTTTTTGGCCGTATTCAGTGACGGGCAACACCACTTTTTGGCCATGTGATTCTTAGAATGCTGTCCGAGTATATGGTCACTAAGGGATTGTACCTGTATGCAATTACCTCTATTGCTAATGACAGTTTCTTACAAATGATTCCCAGTATCGCGACACGTGCATCGTGTACGGAACTGTCACTGATTTCGCCTTGTACGGAAATGGGATGTACGGAACTACGATACTCTTTCAATGCAAATAAAGCGTGCCAATAACTGGGAACAGTTAATGGAAAAGGGAAAAACTAATAATTGGCACCGAGTGCCAATCATTAAATTTTTTACATTATTGGTACTAATTGTTGGCACCCCTTAAATATTGTTTCCAGCTTAAAGTTTGGAGGTTATAAGGCGATTTTATTTAAATTTAAACCATAAACTTTTACTATATCCATATAAAATATTTACATTCAGGAAAACTCTGACCCTCTAAAATATCTTACACATGCATGACCTAGTGAAAAACTTAATAACTTACGTTTAAAGCAGCAAAGTCGCACTCCACTTTTTCAAACGCTGATTTAGGCAGTTCACATGACACAGTTATGTCGGTAATACAGTTTTCATAAACACAATGTTGCCAAATATGAAAAATTTTAATAAAATTTACCATAGATACTGCAGACATTAAATAAATATATAAAATATAATGGGGGCCAATAACTAGCGCAGTGCCAATAATAGGATAGTTTACCCTATATAGTGATACCGAATCTGACCGCCACATACCGCTGGATGTCATTATTCTGATTAAATTTGTAAATAACTTTTTATTGTACATTCGTTCTGGTTTTATTTGAATTTTCTGCAAATAGTTAAATTAATAGAGTGCTTAAGTTTCATCGTGAGTATTATTTTTGTTTTCGCAATAGTTCCAAAGAACCCTGTCTTTGACTAGAGTTCAGGGTATATTTATCGACGACCAGAATTCCACCGACCGACCAACTAAAGCAACACGCTGTATGGTCACAAAAGGTGACGCAACGGGAAAGGTCGTTGTAACGTTCAGATGCCGCTCTTCTTCGGCCACCAGATACCGATCTTCTTGTATAGGTACCAGTTCCATTGAATCTTTGATTCAACTTCAATATGTGAACGTGCTGACCTAAGGCTAAACATCAAACATACACTTAAGCAATTATTGTCTGAGGAATATGTTTATTTTGCCGATAAATAAGATTTTTACTTAATTCAATTTCAAAGAACGTAGTAGAAGCATAGATAAGATATGCCGGGCGTCATTATTCATAAATTAGTTATGTTAATTAATTCAACAGTACTTATGTTAGAGTAAGACTGTTTCAAATAAGAAGAAAAGTAAAGTTAAAGCACTCTTAATTTCCATTTTACATATTTTAACAAGTAAAAGTTTCTTCTACACGTTCTCGGAAATTTTATTATTTTTGCAGAAGTTTTGATAACTGATTCGCTTTGTACACTCGTTGAATTTTACTTGGAGATTTCTTGGTGTTAAGTAAATTTCGCGAGGGGAATTTTACATTAATTTCAATTAAGAGTGATGCCAGAGAAAGTTGCCAGAAAAGGCGAACTTCAAATCTGGTTCTTTATCCAATTGCAAAGTTGTACCTATGTTGGACACCGACAGGAGATTTAATTTAAAAATAATTACTACGAAGCGCATTTCAATTACGTAGAAAATTTATTTCCTCTATGTTAAGCGAGCCTTTCTCTCAATTGTTTTGTTGTAGCTTCCTAAGTTCCAGAAGTGCCTAAAAGATATGACCGACTGGAAGTTACGTTCCTACGTAGAAATGATCATTTTGTACGTAATTAAGAGCCTCCAAATTCATTTTCTTATATTCGAAAATTTACAGAGACCCAAATATTATGCTTGTACACTTTTCGCAATAAGTTTACAACGTTAGAAATGAGCTCAAATAAAAACGAAAATCGATGTGACCGAAGACCGGGGGTTCTACTAACTGAAGAAGATCGCTCTAGTCTATAGGTGTAAATTTAGTTGCATATCCAAACGGTTCGATGTATGTATGTTTGGTTATGTAACTGAGGTAGAGACCTAGCAGAAAAAGGTAAGTACAAAGAGTTAGATTTTAGACGCTGATGTCACTTGAAGGAAGTTAAAGAAAGTTAAATGGATATTTTACTCACAAGGTACCTTTGAAGGGTCTCCCCTTTAAGCTACGAGATCTCCGAAATTGTACATCTCAATTGTTTTACCCCGTAAATTATTGTCTGGGATCTTGTAAGTAAATTTCTGTCATCAGTGGTAAGTTAGTTACCGATAGTATTTGCTATTGTACGTCACGGAGGGAACGCTTAAAATGTGGCAGATATCTGAACTAGAGAGGGTTAAGAAAAAATGTAGGGGATTATACATTGTACTGCAATTTACGGTTGTTTTTGATCGTTGTTAAATAATTACGTTTTGGCCGGCAGCCCATTCTCATTCTCATTACTACTTAACCCTTTGATCGAAGCAAATGCGATAACACACGCGCATTTCAGTTGCATAATTGCAATATTCCTCTACATTCAATGCTGTATCAGTTGAATACCGGATAATTTTGCATTGCGATACCGAGTGGCACCACGGTGCCATATATCTGGAATGGTGCGATTATCAAGGGTTAATTGGGATATAATTTAGAACTAAAAAAATGATGGGCTTTGTAAAGGTCGTGACGGACGGAGTGACGTGTATACGTCACAGGGCTTTTGATATTACGCAAATCTCACGTAAACTGAAGCTGATTCCAGGTGTACCAGTAGTCCAGGTACTGGCCCCCCTTCTGTTCATTTTATCACACTCTCTTGTTGCTTTAGTGAGTTAGCTAAGTTTGAAGTGTTATACAAAATTGAAGTGAGTAGTGAACCAGAAACAGCGAATCATATAACGAACCGCTTATGTATTTCTATGAAAAATACTATATTTTAGCTTACTTTACACTTTTGTCTCAGTAAATTAATTAATAGAGCTTCTTAGGATTATTACGGTTTTTGTTTTCTAATTTAGATAATCTCTTATTATACTTAGTTTTTGGAAACAATTTTTTTTAATTGACATATTACTGGCGCAGTCGGTAGCCATCCCGGTCATGCTGCTTTCTAAGTTGCAAATTTTTCGTTCAGCACGGCACATAATCAAAATTTTTACGTGGTACGCGATACATATTCTATTTATGCTTGATATTACAGTACTAAAAGTTATAAATTCGATTAAGCGGGCTTCCCCATTGGAAACTTTAAATTTGGGAACACAGACTCAAACATTAGGCAACACCGTTAAATACTACCAAAGATCTTGAATAACTTCAATTTTGGAACCGAGAAATGAAGAAAAATTACAGTTCAATAATATACTTCTAGATGGCATAAGAAGACTTCAAAAACAAGTAGAAACTATCCACAATGCAAATATAGAAGATAGCCAAGACTTCAGTGTTCACAAGTGGTCGCTTGGAGTATTGTGACTATTAATAATTCTAATTATAATTGATCAATGTCTCTTTAGAAAATTCAAGTGGAGTCGATTTCAAAAGATTGATGTTAGGAGAACGAGAGGAACAGAAAAACTTCAAGAAAATCAACCCTCCCAAGTTCTTTTCTTCCCTGAAAGAATTTCTTAAGGATGGAGGAATTATATATCGAACCGCCTATGTATTTCTATGAAATAAGATTATATTTTACCTTACTTTACACTTTTGCCTCAATAAACTAATTAATAGAGTTTCTTAGGATCATCACAAAATTCACAAAGGCGAGAGGACAGGATGGAAACATTTGGTATACATATGGGTCTAAAACAACTGTACATAGTACTGGGTTGGGTATTGCTGGCAAAAGCCCAGGGAATGAAATTAGCATAAACCTGGGCAGCCTTGCAACCGTATTCCAGGCAGAAATTACTGCAATTTCCGTATGTGCGCAGGAGATGATCAGGAGGTCCTTTCAAAACAGGAGTGTCCAGATTCTCACTGACAGCCAGGCAGCACTGAAAGCTCTAGAAGCTACAGAGATACAATCCAGAACGATTAAAGACTGTGAGGACTCGCTGGCTCGGCTAGCAGTACATAACAAGGTTATTCTACGTTCTACGATGGGCGAAATGCCATCAAGGAAGTGAAGGGAACGAAAAAGCAGAACTTTTAGCGAAGAAGGGAGCCAAAGTCCCGCTGATAGGGCCGGAACCTACGTGTCGTTTGGCATATTAGATAGCCAAAGAGGTGATAAAGGACCTATGAAGACAAAAACATACCTTTTACTGGATGGGGACTTCTGGACTGAGGCAATCGCGGATGTTCATTAGTGGACCATCCAGCAAGAGAGCTGAAGAGTTAATACGACTGGGTAAGAACCAGCTGAGATGGGCAGTAGAACTATTTACGGGACATTGTTCACATATGAGACATCTCACCACTATTGGAGTGTAGTATAATCCTGTTTGCAGGATGTTTGGAGAATGGGAGAAAACTCCTCATCGCATACCATGCGAATGTCCGGCTCTTGGAGCAGCTAGACATACAAGCTTTGGAGCTATGTTTATAGAACCAAAAGTAATAGCAGATGCACCCATAAGGTCTTGTCCTAAAGTTTTTGAGGGGACCGAACTTATGAGATAATCATGTATGGGGGCACAATAAGCTTGAGCTTCAGTGCTAGGGGCCAAAAACCTACCCCGTAAGAAATAATAATAATAATAATAATATTAGGATCATTACTGTTTTTGTCTAAGAATTGAGAACATCTTTCATTATAATAGGTACTCTGTTTTTGGAAATACATTTTTTTAAATAGTTAATGTCTTATAGACATATACCTATCGCAAGTATTGCACATTCACTAGCCTAACAATTATTTAAATGTTACTTTTCGATTGTTAAATAATGCTTTATTTCTGAGTAAAGGCTGTTCTAATAAATAGATCTATTATTATTTTCTTGTTTTACGGTTGTCCGTTATTCTTATGGAATCGGTCACATTTGCTGAGAAATGGTTGGATTGTTGGATAGGGGTACCTATACATAGAATAGGTAGACGATCATATGGCCAAATATTTAAATAGTCCGCTCGTTAATTAATCAGGTTAAATAACCAGCGGGGTTCAGGTCGGATAGGATTAAGCTTTTTAACGTATTTACAAGGGTGGTGTTCAGACCATTACAATATTTATTGAAATAGTTATTCCATTTGAACAGGAAGTTGAAAGAAACATTGAAATAAGATACATATAATATTTTTACAGAAGAAGAAGAATTGCTTGTTGTCACAGACCCACCTACCAAAATGCAGGAGGTAGACATCACCATCTTTATGCAAATCTTTTTCTGCGTATCAACAAGGGTGTAATTCGCCATTTAGAATTTCTGTTATTTCATTGAAAATCTCCGTGCTGCTTAAGCAAGCGTGAATAATACCTAAACACAGTAACCATTTTGAATGGCATCGCGAATATCTTTCATTACAAGAATCCAAGAATTTACGAGTTTTTCCTGGTGTGTTTTCTACCCGGGAAAATAAATTAAAAACAGAAACAATAAATAAATTTAATCATCCCATCACATCACCCTTCATGCCTCGTGCTGAAATTTTAAAACGATAATAATTAGTCTCATTTTGTTAACCCCTGTGTTGGTAGAAGCCATTTTCCAATTTAAAGCAAATGTTTTCATTTAATTTTCATGTTGCCAGATGCTTCTTTATTAATTTTACCGGTCAAATCAATAATTCATGTTTATGTAGTAATTCGTTCCAGGCATCCATTTTGCAATGTGGGGATGACCCCAGCAATTTGTTTTGAGTGGAGAATTTTCAAAGAACGGACGCCATAAATTTATTGTGAAAGAGTCTGCTGTGTAACCACAGAATTTATACTGCCGTTTAAAATCATATTTTAACTCTGAATTGTTGTAGCAACATAACCTACGACTTATGACTCCGTTACTTTCCACTATTGTGTATTATTGATGTATTTTCCAGGTCTAGCACAAAGTTCAATCTTTTCAGAGAGTAGAAGCGAAACGATATTTTTCAACTCTGTCGCTGAATCAAATATCGACAACCAAAGTACACTGAAGCGTTGTAATTTTACCACACAATGAGCTAGCGCCCAAAGTTGGCAGGTTTATCTGAAAGTATCTTACAAAAGGAGAAAGCGAAAGTATTAACGTGGGTGGACTTGTTATACAACTGACCATCCTTCATCACGTGACCTCCTTTTTCTCCTAAAAACGAAGTCATGCAATGAGACATGCATGGTTGCAGATTTATTTTAATCAATCTGGAGAAGGCAGGATCTATATGGGTAAAGTGCAAGACAATCAATAAAATAAAAACTAACGAAACTTCAAAAGAATGTGAGAATATGACATAGGTAAGTAACATGCGTATGCAGTCGAAATTAAGAGCGTTATTTTAAGGTTACGAGTGTGTACTTCGCACCTGTGTTTACAGTTCGCACTGGCCAGCATGAAAACGTGGATTCATTGGTGCAATTGCAAGGTTGCACAACGAAGCTTCCCCCGGTGTGATATCAAATTATGGAAGCCTATATGTATTTTAAGCAAATTAAGTTTAAGAGTTGAATAAATAACGCTTAATAATGCTTTAATTTCTGTTAGGCTTCAAAAGTTCCAATCGCAGCTCTATCCCAGCGAAGCAAGACTGAAACATAAGAAGATTTAAGTGCCCATTAAATAAGTCTTACTTCGTAATTACGTCGAAAAGTTTACTGCAGTAAAATTCATCTACAAATATATTTCAAACTAACGGAAAGAAAGACAATTCGAAACGGAAACGGTTGCTGATGAACACCCAAGTCCAATTTTCATTAATAAGATTAAAATTTAATTTTCCCAGAAAACGTGTTTTGTAATAACGCAGCATCTGGTACTTTATTATTACAATTCTTTACAGCGGTGTCTTTCCCTGAATTGATCCACTGAAAATGGTCTCGTGAAAAGGAACAAATATACCTACCTGCTGTTCGAACTCGATTGAAAGGATTTTAGAAAAAGAAGAGGAAGCCACAAATGCACCAATCGCATCCTCGTGTAGCTTTCTAAGACGTACGTATTTAAATTGATGCAATTTTAAAAGCAGTTCAGTAAAGCGAGGCTAAAGCTAAGTTTGCACTCAATGAAACCTAAAGGAGCTTATGTAGTTGATATTTTCTTGTTTTACTTTTTGGTAGAAGTTCATGATGAAACAAATAATTACTCCGCGAACTACCAATATATAACGTTTTATTTAAATATTTTACCGGTTTCAGGATTCACAAAGATCCCATCATCAGAAATGTACGAAAAATTGTAAACAAATTATTATGACAGTTGACAAGGAAACTAAAATTGACAAAACAATACAAAGAATAATGATATCCATGAAAAAAGATAACTAGATAACTGAATTTCAGTATTTACCTACGGGGTATAAGAAAAACACAAAGGAAAATCGAATACCTCGTAGCTTGAAGGGAAAAAACAATGAATTTAAAGAAAACCATATTGGAAAAAACAATAAATTCAATTGAAAAAACCTTCAAGTGAAATATCATAACAGAAAAAACTAAATAAACAAAATATCCATGGAATCTTGACAACTGGCAACTGCTAATCTTGTAATAAACTCTGTGGTCAAGTCTATGTGTTCTGTCTTGACAACTGCCAACTGCTAGTAATGTAATAAACTAAAAAAGAGAGAAATAAGTCAAAAACGGCATAATGGCAAAAAAGAAATAAGTCGAGGATTAAGATGGAGAGACTGTTGTTGAATAATTAATTCAAGAATCAATCCTAATAATACCAATAATAAAAGTAATATTGATGACGATAATGATGATGAAAACGATGATAATAATGTCAATAACAAAACAAAAAGAAGAAAAAGAATCCCATATTGCCAAATAACCTCGAAGGTCCATGGTTTATATGGGCTAGCAAATAAACTGTAATTGATTATTGAACTAATGTCATAATGGCATAATGTCATAATGTCCCACCGAGACATGAGAATCAATCATTTTTATCAAAAGACATTTTTACAAAAGTTTAAATAAACTAGATTGTATTAAATCTACCTGGTCATTAAGTAAGTTACAATAAAAAAAAAAAAAAATTGTAACTTACTTAATGACCAAGTAGATTTAATACAATCTAGTTTATTTAAACTTTTGTAAAAATGTCTTTTGATCAAAATGATTGATTCTCATGTCTCGGTGGGACAGGTTCTCTTATTGCCATTATGACATTAGTTCAATAATCAATTACAGTTTATTTGCTAGCCCATATAAACCATGGACCTTCGAGGTTATTTGGCAATATGGGATTCTTTTTCTTCTTTTTGTTTTGTTATTGACATTATTATCATCGTTTTCATCATCATTATCGTCATCATTATCGTCATCAATATTACTTTTATTACTGGTATTATTAGGATTGATTCTTGAATTAATTATTCAACAACAGTCTCTCCATCTTAATCCTCGACTTATTTCTTTTTTGCCATTATGCCGTTTTTGACTTATTTCTCTCTTTTTTAGTTTATTACATTACTAGCAGTTGGCAGTTGTCAAGACAGAACACATAGACTTGACCACAGAGTTTATTACAAGATTAGCAGTTGGCAGTTGTCAAGATTCCATGGATATTTTGTTTATTTAGTTTTTTCTGTTCTGATATTTCACTTGAAGGTTTTTTCAATTGAATTTATTGTTTTTTCCAATATGGTTTTCTTTAAATTCATTGTTTTTTCCCTTCAAGCTACGAGGTATTCGATTTTCCTTTGTGTTTTTCTTATACCCCGTAGGTAAATACTGAAATTCAGTTATCTAGTTATCTTCTTTCATGGATATCATTATTCTTTGTATTGTTTTGTCAATTTTAGTTTCCTTGTCAACTGTCATAATAATTTGTTTACAATTTTTCGTACATTTCTGATGATGGGATCTTTGTGAATCCTGAAACCGGTAAAATATTTAAATAAAACGTTATATATTGGTAGTTCGCGGAGTAATTATTTGTTTCATCATTAAAGGAGCTTGCTATTGGGTATTTACCTAGTATTTATCGTTGTAGAATACGCATAAGGTACAAATTATCATGTTTTTGCAGCTGTTAAAAAGAAATAAAAATGGAAATAGGCATCTGCAGTGGCTAGATATCCCCAGCAAGTACTGTTTAATATAAGGGAATAGTTATTTACGAAACGAGTGCGAGAAGACATTTTTCGCCCATGAGCGCATTTTTGAAGCACGAGCGACGAAGGAGCGAGTGCTTCATTTGCGCGAATGCGCCGAAGACGCCTTCGCGCATCGAGGTTCGTACAATATTTTTTGAAACGAACATTAGAATTTAATATTGTTACCTAATAAGTTTGCAATTTAAAATTTTTAAAAATCAAGTAGGTACATTGACAGATTTCCATTTGACAATTGTAGAAAACCACAATTAGTTTAATTTCTTGAATCGAGTTGTCAAAGTGTCAATCGAATTAGTAGAGATTTATCTTTATTCTTTCACTATTTTCAACATCCAAAGTGGAGAAATGGCGTTTTGTTAACCAAACTTTATTACTATCAAGTCAAATTATTTCTAGAAAGCCCGAAAGGGCCAGTGCTTTTTGCTATGTTTGAGTTTGTCTGTCGGGTTCGCGAAATGTCATTTTGAGAGCGGTGAGTTCAAAAATGAAAATAAAGAAGTTTCAAACGGCAAAATTAGAAGGTATAGATATTCAAAGGTAATATACAGGGTAGTCCACTACGCGCGCGTCGGTCAATAGTCGCTAAACCGTTCAACTTATGGGAATTTTTTTTAAATAAAACTTGTAAGGTTCCATCTTTGCTGCAACTGAAAATTATTTTCAATTATACAGGTTGTCCCATTTCTTCTGCGCAGTGCCTAACTCTGTTTTTTTAAACGGAACACCCTGTATTTGATCGCATTTTGGAGTTCTTTGTTGAATTTAAGTGCCACTTTGTTAACCGTACATTGGGTCTAAGTCTTACGGCTTCGGCGTTATGTGACGTTAAAAATGGTCATTTTTCAAGTTTCGCCATTTATAACTTTTAAAAGGTTCGAGATAAAGAAAAATGAGTTAAATTCAACAAAGAACTCCAAAATGCGATCAAATACAGGCTGTTCCATTTAAAAAAACAGAGTTAGGCACTGCGCAGAAGAAATGGGACAACCTGCATAATTCAAAATAATTTTCAGTTGCAGCAAAGATGGAACCTTATAAGTTTTATTTAAAAAATTTCCCATAAGTTCAACGGTTTAGCGACTATTGACCGACGCGCGCGTAGTGGAGTACTCTGTATAAAATAAGAAATTGGAGACGTGTTTAAAGAAGAACAAGATGAGGGGCCGAACCGAATGAAAAATGGCAAGGATGGCAAGAGGTAAGAAAGGGTCAATACATTTTTTTTCTACACCTATTTAATTATATGACAATTATTCGGATTTCCTTCGTGAAATATCGTACCCATAATTCACTGTAGTGAATTATGAAATCATAATTCACTGTATTCGGCCAATCAGAAATATACTTTCAATAATCACCGTTTCCCTGATCCAATGATATTTTATATCGACCGCGATCAACTCTTGCTGGAGCTGACAATCGCTCGGGTGACAGCCAAGTGTATCTCGCCATGTTACTTGTTTACGTTTTCCAACGTATGCACTTCGTTCGAGTAGGTACCCATTAATCCGTGCAAACTAACAAGTCAACCACTAAAACTGCCAGAATTTAACAATGGAAGGCACAACTCCAAATTTATACCGGGTGGGGATTTAGTGTGTAATCGGCTCATATCTCTGGAACTATTTAAGATATCAAAATGAAATTTTGCACGAATGTGGGGAACCACATTGAGCATTTTTCCAAAATTATTTAGGTATATACAGGTTGTTCACATTCTAAGTACCAGATCAAAGTTCTATTTCTTTAAATGGAAACCCTACGTGTCCTTGCATAATATGGATTCCCCATAAAATTCCATGAAAATTGATATACTACATAATGTGGTTTTGATTAAGGAATGTTGAGATATTGACATTTTTGTGCCATTATGGACCCAAATTTATGACGCTACTGACGCATACTAACCAAAGCCACCTAAAATTTCTTTATCAAAATAGGTTCACACACTGCTGTATTTTTGAAATCTATAAATAATTTTATCATAATACTTGAGATAATACAGGGTGGTTAAGTTATGCAAAACAGAATTTTTCTCAAAAAATTCAAATGGAACACCATGTATATTATTTGTACAATTGATGGTCATTTTACTAAGCTTTTTATTAATGTGGATATCGTCAAGTCTACCAGTAAAAGTTGCGACAGAATGTACAACTGAATTATAAAAATGTAGAGTTTCGTTAGTATTTTACATTATTTTTGACGATCTTCCCTAATTTGTCACCCAAAACTCCAAAAAAAGGCTGCATTTTGTTTCTATAGAATATTTAGCAAATGAAGTTTACATTAACACAAAAAATCCAATTGCCAGATTATTTCTTAAAGATAATATTTCCTTCTATGGCACTCCTTGTTTGAATATTATACCAAACTTTAAAAAGACATTATACATTTAAGAATATAACCATCAAGAAACAATTTTACAATAAGATTTATTGTCTTTATATTGATACCAATTTGCAAATACAAAATATAAACATTATTGTGAGTTTTGAGCAACAGAATAGGGGAATTCGCCAAAAAGAGTATAAACTAATAATGAAATTCAAAAATTTTGATGTTCAATCGTAATATCTGTAGAAACTATCAGTAGTAGACCTGGCAATATCTACATCAATTAAAAGCTTAGTTAACTGAGTGTCAGTTGTGCAAATAATATACATGGTATTCTATTTGAAACTTTTGAGAAAAATTCCGTTTTGCATAACTTAACCACCTTGTATAATCATAAGTATTATGGTGAAAGTATTTTTAGATTTCACAAATACAGCAGTGTGTAAACCCCTTTCAATAAAAAATAATTAGGTGGCTTTGGTCAGTAAACGCCAATAGAGTCATAAATTTGGGACCATAATGACACAAAAATGTCAATATCTTAACAGTCCTTACTCAAAACCACATCATGTAGTATATCAATTTTCATGAAATTTCATGGGGAATCGAAATCACTCAAATACTTGTGGGGTTTCCATTTAAAGAAATAGAACTTTGGTCTGGTACTCAGAATGTGAACATCCTGTATATACATAAATAATTTTACGAAATGCTCCATGTCGTTCCCCACATACGTGTAAAATTTCATTTTGATATCTTAAGCAGTACCAGAGATATGAACCGATTACACACTAAATACCCACCCGGTATAATACTAACTGCACAAATTTCAATATATATTCCTAAAAGTAGTCCATTTATTGAAAAATAAAAATTAATGTATTATGATAGTGTTCCATTAAAGTTATCAAATTTGAGTCTAATTTATTTGTTTAATAGGTGTAGAAAAAGTATAGTATTATATTCGCGATTATGACCATTATCCACTCAGATGACTTGAGCCACTCGCCTTCGGCTCGTGGGCTCAAACATCATCTTCGTGAATAATGACTGTCATAATCGCTCATATAATAATATACTATTACTATCAATTTTACCCGAAGTCAATTGTTTATTACGTTATTAATCATTAATAGTCATTTACGATATAACGCACTCGTTGGGCAATCTCAAAAGTAGGTACGTTAATAAAGCGCTAACACACGTATATCGTACAAATTTTTATCTACGCCCCTAAACAGTGAAAATAAACGGTAATTTTAATTTAAAATTTGTCATGATTTATTGAGAAAAACGCGTGCAATAATAAACTCCTTAACTCACGCAAAATGAGTGGGATAAGAAGTTCTTAACTCACGGGCATAGATGCATGTTATCCAACGAGCGACCTATAAATGTTGTCATAGAAACATGCAATACACACATATATGTATATGCTCTCTTGAATTTCTGGGGCAATTAAAAGTATAAATTTGACACTTCTGTGTCAGAGCAACCTTGATGCTACAACTGAAATTTTCTGATTTAACTTTGAATAATGAATATTATTAGGTTTTAGGAAACGAAGGACGCACATGTAATGAAGATGTTATTTGACCAAAGTAAAGAAAATGTATTTAAGTTATTAAACATTTCAATTAACACATGATAATACTTATAAACAGTAAGGTTGTTCCTTGAAAAGAGTGTTTTAGCGTGGGTATCTTTGCTGCATTGTTGTAGATTTTTGCAGTTTTCTTGATTACTTTTAAACACTGTTCCACTGAAGGAAAGGTAAGTGTACTTTACAAAAAATTACGATATCGAATATGTCGAAAGTACAGCTGAGTACAGCTGTAAGTAAAAATTCACAGCCTTCCCAAAGATGCAAGCGGGGGAGACATTGAAAATGACGAAGCAGACTGTAACCCTTGTGCGTTTGGGATATTTCCGCATACGCGATAGTGTGTTAAATAATTATTCATAAAACACCTGCGCCGATGTATGAGAACTGCATTCCTGTTGTGGCATTCTCTCACATTTGAGACGCTAGATGGTCCCAGTCCCACTCTGAATGAAGCTTACTCAGACTGAGCGCTCGACGTTAACATCTACCGCTCGGCTCTCACGCGTGATGTATGTGGCAAATGCAACACAATCTTTCCGTTGAATATGATACCCATACTAGGATACTAATAACATTTTCAATGTTAAAAATGTAGCCGCCTACTAAATACTTTATATTTGCGTAATATTTTCCCTCGTTTAAAAATTATATCATAAGATTATTCGATAGTCATAGTCACGATGATAGTAGATAAATCGTTGTACATTACTTTTATTGTAACTTCATATTACGCTACTCGATATGGGTTATCAATGGAACCTAAATTTTCTTATTTGGTATCTTAATATGAACTGTTATAATACTTGTATCGTAAATAACTATTAATTCCATATTCCGCAAGGAAAATTGTTCGAGATGAGATCAGATTCGTACTGAACAAACCTCAAAACGTTAACCAAAGTTGTTTTTATATTGGCGTCTGAGTGGTGTGTGGTCAAGCACTCGCGCATGTGTATATTGTATATTCTGTGAGCTGAGATTATTTATTTTAGGATAACTCTCGTCAAAATTAGCCGATTTTAATTTTAAGGATTTCTTTTAAATATGCCTCGACGGAGACCCAGACCCACTGATTTTGGTAATAATTATGTTTGACGTGTTTTTGTTATAAACACTTTAATTGTTCAAACCAGCACATCTTTTAAATTTATACACTAATTCAAAGCCTGATCATCCTTCCATATTACGTGAAAATTCCAATCAATTAAATGACTGTCCAAAAACATAACCCCCACTCATGACGACTGACACTTGGATTGTCAAATTAAATTCAAAAATCACAGACAAACAGAGATAGATATTTGTCAATAAAATCATGCAAAAATGCGTGGGCATTTAAGCAGTCTTAAACATTGAGAGAAAATAGATACCTACGTGAGTATTTATACAGGAAAAAGAAAATAAGTAATCTTCCAGTGAAATCAGTGGCGTTCTTAAATAAGTTCATTTTTGGACGGAAAATATGATAAGGAGATCCCTGTGTTGCGCCCGAAGGGTGCACACAAACCTAGTCTTGACTAACCGAGTAATATCTGTCAGCTCGCTGAAATATTTTAGCATTTTAGTATTTTTCAAAAATTGAAAAAAAATTCTTCTCTTAGATATGTCAGTATAGTTTATACTCTAGGGTTTATAATTATTATAGACAGTTGACAGTAACCTACAATGGTGTGAGTTTGATAGATACTCGTGATTACTATACTTGGGCCGGCGAACAGACGGAGTGATCACCCTGCAAGAACGTGCTCTAGGCGGGACCACTATCAATTTAGGACAACCGAACCGCAGTGATGCGCTTTTTTTAGACCCAACGAAGTCGCGTCACTCCAATTCGGTCGTCATAAATTACTATTGGCCCCGCTAGAGCACGTTCTTGCAGGGTGATCACTCCGTCTGTTCGCCGGCCCAAGTATAAACCAGCCTTTCGTAAAATTGTCAATAATAAACAGATAATAAATTATTTTAAGTGTTGTTTTGTTATATACAATGAATATGGAAGTCATGTATGGTTCTGCTTACTATTTTTTTTGTTTTATTTATAGAGATTACCATAGACAGCAGTTGGGCACCTGCAGTTAAGCAATGATTGATGCGGTTCAGAACCTCCTATTCGGTGCACTACCTACTCCTCCCATGCAAGTCACCGTTTCATCAATTAAGCAACTTAATTCCGCTTCTGTAGGGCGTGTTTATTAACATACATCTCAATTAAGTCTATTTCAAATACTATTTGCCACCCCCTATTTTCAGAGTCATTCATTTTCTTACTCTTAAAAATTTATAAATCACTTCAGAAATCAGGATATAAATAACAGAATTGGGAAATACGTATTTATATAAAAGTAGAAACGCTATACGAATAATTAAGTGTCTTTAATAAATCAAACTTAGCACACGAAATCAGATAATTTGAACTGTAAGGAATTTATAAGGTTGTTAAAGCAGCTGCTGTAATGGCATTCGTATTTTCTATTCCTAGAGTACGTCGCTTGAAATTTATTTGTTGACTAAAATACTCCCTGCTTATTTATACAGACATTCAGAACTTTAAGGAATGAGTCGTTGTTTTTTGGGTTAATATTTTTGCCTTCTTTGTTAAATAGGAATTCACTCGCGAAATTAACATTAGGGGTTCTATGGGACACGCTAATTGTGTATGCGAAATCATGTTATAAATTTGCTAAGTATTATAAATGAGTTTCGATATACTGATATTCAAATTAATCGCAACCCTTTTAATGAGTTTTTAGGTCAATATTTGCAAAGACGACTAATAGAAATAATATGTTAGGAGAAAAACGAATTATATTATGGAAAACGATAAATGATAGGATAGGGTGCTTTTCAGACAATAATGATCATTTTGTGACTGAGTAGAGGCCCCAGATAGGGGTAGAAAGAGATTAGACTAATATTTGCAAAGAATTCAGGATGTAGGGTGTTCTACTTTAGGGAAAATTCGTAGCTCAACTGCTCAATTCAGGATACAGGGAAAGTGTGTGATTTCGGACTTTATGAAGATGGCGATGATGTTTCAGTTCCTGCTGAAGCTATACGGATCTGTCATTCGGAAGAATTTAAATAATTGACAATGAATACATTTCAATCGTGTAAAACTTTTAAAGCTTTTCGTATTTAACTTAAAACAAAACAAACAAAACGTTGGAATGTGATGATGGCATTAAGTTTGAAAGCTATAAAATGAAATAGGTACGTCCGGACGCTCATCTTTTGCGAAAAAGACAAAGGAGATTGAAAAGCTGAAATTCCAATAGAAAAATTGTTATATTCTGGAAGAGACAGAAAAATAATTTTCACGTTTTCAAATCCGCGTTTGGAATATTATTATTAACAATAGTTATGAGACGTTGCACTAATGCCATTTTCTGTAATAAGTACTTGCCTAGTTTTGTATAAAATAAACTTTAAGGTAGGATTATGAACTTGTTTAAGAAATAAGTTCAACAAAAATGGTAACATAAATTCTTCTAAAAAACGGATAAAAGTTTTATTTCGCTGTGTCTCATAAAAGTAACACTCTTTAGAAGTTTTATAGAAACGTACGACAGATAAATCTTTCACTTCTATATCTATTGATTTATTTCCAATAGTTTTTCTGTTCATTCTGTATGCTATCCCCTTATCTCTTTCAGCTGTTATAAAAGGGAAGTTTTATTCCCCTTTTTGCATCCCTATTATATGCAAAGAAGGCACCATTACTTGGCTTAAAGCGGATATATAACGAAATCTTATATTTTGCTTTAATGTCTTGTCTTTATCTTTATAAGTTTACCCCACATGCCGAGACAGTAATTAAACCCGATACGTGTTTCGTTGACAACGGTAGCATCTTCAGGAGTATGAAGATGAACTTTATCTTTATTTTACTTAAAAGTTTGATTACTGTGTTACTGTCTTGGTGTGTGGGGTAAACTCATAAAGAATTCACATTGCATGAGGCGTGGTAATAGCAACAAGTAAATTCAAGAATCAATTGTACCCCTAACCACATAAATTTTGAAATACTATATACGCATTTCGGCAGCTAAGCTGCCATCTTCAGTAGCAGGGAAAAACCTATAGTAATAAAAATAAAAATGGCAATAACATTAATGCAAAAAAAAAAAAAAACAATTATATATATGACAATAATAATAACAACAATAATGATGTGAAACAATGATAGTGACAATAACAATAATATAGGTCAGGTATTTTCTGCTCACCACTCCGAAAGAATCGAAGTGCACTCGATCAGCTCTCAAGCTAGAATGAACTCCGCACGGAGACAATCCCCAATATATACTTAAAGTGACGTAGCACTGACGTTATTGTGACATCAACATTAATCACACTAGGATAGAAAATTCAATATCCGGGCATACGCTCATTTTTATACCACTCTATTCTTATTTTCACTATCACAAATGTACAAAAAGGTTGCCATTGCCATCTTTACTGCAGTTTCAATTAAAATATCCTATCTTCAGGATAATTGACTTGAATGAAACAAAAATAGAAAATGAATCCCATATTACCAAATAACCTCGAAGGTCCATGGCTTATATGGGCTAGCAAATAACTACAGTAAACTGCAATAAAGAAGACCTTGACCCCTGCACCCTTTCATTTTTCTGGTTAAACCCTGCACGCCTACACATTAACAACATCTAACAATACGGAATCAGAAATTGGACCTAAATCTGAATTAATAAGTTTACCTTCATACTTGCGAATAAACATACTCTCATAAGCGTCTAATTCCCTATTGTCCGATACCGACCTCATAAGCCGAAGATCCTTCTCATGTACAGGGTGGCCGGTATCAAAGATATGTTGGGCAACACTTGACTTCTCAATTCTATTATATCTAAAATGTGCCATATGTTCCTTAAACCTAGTGACGATTGTACGCCTTGTTTGCCCAATATAACTCTTGTCACAACTACTACACTTTATTTCATAAATTCCCGACTTCTGCTTGTCCTCTACTTTATCCTTGGGATTTCCCAACAGCTGCTTGATGGTATTCTTAGCGGTATATGCTACACATAAATTTTGCGACTTAAAAATAGGTTCCAAGCCTCTGGTATGTGCCAAACTATACGGAATTTTAACATATTTCTTATTCTCAGTAGGTGACATAGAGAAAGTCGTGGAATCCTTAACAAACTTTTTGTGTCTAATTCTGCTTATCAATCTATCAACTAAGACAGTCGTGTACCCATTATGAATCGCAACATCTTTTATATATTTTAATTCTTTTTGATATCTTACCTTTGACAGAGGAAATGACAACAATCTGTTGACCAAAAAGTGCAAAGCCGAAAGTTTATGTTGTATTGAATGTTGTGAATCATTCACAATAAACCTACTTATATTAGTATCCTTCCTATACACATCAAATTCCAATCCGCCAATGCTGTTCCTAACAACCAAGACATCCAAAAAAGGGATTGAACCATTTTGTTCCATTTCAAATGTGAATTTCACACTATTATAACGTGAATTTAAATTATCTAAAAAATCCTCAATTCTACTCCTCTTGGTATCGAAAACAGTGAACACGTCATCCACATAACGCAACCATACTCGAGGGAAGTACTCACTGTCTCTTTTAAACAACACTTCAAACCTACTCATGAACAGATTAGCCAAAAACGGAGATAAACTATTGCCCATAGCAACAAGTACTCTTACACTCAGCTGAAATACAAATCAAATCAATTTTTTATCGATTTCTAAAATCAGTTTACAAACTTATCTTACTTGAAAATTCATAGGAGAAAATGAATTTCCTTTAAGAGGGAACTTTATTAACTGATAAAATCTTGTTTACTTTTGTTTGTGGCATTTAAACAAACAACAGTCAGCCCTTACTTCGACAATACCCTTTTGTAACGAATTCGTTTAATTTTACGAAATTCATTGATTGGTTTGGTTGTCTCGTCGACTTTGGGTCGGGCTCTGATTTGTTATTACCAAATAAGCAGATTTTCATTAATTAAAGGAAAAGTTTCTGAACATCCCTTGCATATGCCACTAATTAAAATAGTCGTGTTATTCTACAGCAGGAATATAAAATACAGATAATGATTTTTGTGGTACGTAGGTTGTTGTTTTACATAAAAGTTTTTTGCTGGCATTTTCATTGGACTCTTGGAGCACCACGTTAGTTATTCAGTGTATTATAATAAATCGATGAGAGTTTTCCGGCATTTAAATTATGTATACATACGTGAGCCGCATAATAGGACAGAATTATGCTAGCATGTATTATTTAGGGAAATTGCATGTTCATAGAATTATACGGCATTGATAAAGTCTACAGTATGTTTATTAATAATGAAAAATGTGAAACATTTATTTGATTAAAAACTGGAATGAAGGATGTACTGGCGTTATTGTTTATCTTGCCACCAGTTTTATACCGCAACTTAGGATTATTTATTTTGGAGGGAAAGAATATTAAAATTACATTGTCACTTGTCTAGGAAAAAATAGTTGTTAAAAAATATTTTGTCACACCGGTGCGGTGGTGAGATTTACATCCAGATAAGGCACAGCGGGATCTTTTCCCTGAAAATATGGAAAAAATAATTATAAAACTCCTAACGTGGCCTACAGCCAGACACGTCAAACTTATAACACCCTTCTTTTTGTGTCGGGGGTCAAAAATTAACAGTATTACATTGTTAATCTTTTAACAACTAAATATTGTTTCTTTCAAATTTTCTCTTTTAGAATTAATATAAAACGTTTTGTTTATTTAACGAAAAATTCAATTTACATTTTTTTCTACGACAGTTTTCATAAAAGAACAAATGTGTCCAATGAAATCCATTTTGCGTATTATTTTTTCATTCACTGCAAATTATTAGTAAGAAAGCAACACTGTTGACTTGTATGAGGGGGTATAGATATCTTGTTATCTCAGGCAGCTTTCCATGCACAAAAGAGCAAGTTCTGTTCCCACAGCACTTCATACATGTGATAAAATTTCAATTTAACAGGACACTTCCTTAGGTTATGTGCAGAAGAAATGTTTTCTTGTTTTACTTACCTAATAGGACCCGTTCAAATCATCAAACATAATTTCCGCTGAAGTTGTCCTGTCCTCTGATAGGCCGAAATTGAAATAAAAATTACCGTCGCGTTACCGTTGGTTCTGCCATCTAAGTTGCTTTGCATGAACTTCTAAGCTATTTGAGGTTTTTCAAATATGTGTTGTGATTAGTCGATTTTAGTGGCGGATAGTTTGTAATTCGAGGGTCGTTTAGATATAAACCGTAATTTCACCATTGCGTCCCTTATATTACACGTAAATATAAATCAGCGAAATGCTAGTTGCTTGGGAGCGCCTGTTAATGGTTCGCATAAACAAACGATGCGCAATAATTACCTCACCAGTATTTGTGAACATTAGAGAGAAAGCAGTTCAATGGTACACAAAGGTAATTATTAGTTTTCTTGTAAATGAGAGGGCCAAAGCAAGTGAAATTGCGACTAGGTTGTGTGGCAGATCTACGCCGCTGGAATACTGCTGACCCAGTTTAGCTACCTGGAATGTTTTGGTCAAGAAGTCACCGTAGCGAAATTCCTTGTATGTGTATATTTGTAAATACTATATGTGTAACCTTCGACGTAAGATATAAAATAACTAGCTTGTATAAATATATCATTCAGAATTCAGATTCAGACCCGTATGTAATTCAAGAAAATAAAATTATTATCTGACGCTTCGCATGGTTTTCCTTTTCGTCAATTGCAACGAACAAATTAGGTATTATATGGTGACCCACGCATACAACCGGGAACAATGACCATAGCTGCAACAACAGTTTGGTGACCACACCCTGTCAAAATCACAAATGTACGACCAGAGTAAGAAATTTTGCGATGGTAAGAATACCGTCGAAAACGAACGCCACTCGCACCTCCCTGTGCCCCATAGGGCTTTGAAAGGATTGAGAGGTTCCGGAACATCCAGCGTGTAGTCCAGACCTCTCTCCTTGCGGTTTTTAAATGTTTGCATTAAATGAAGCGATTATTGATTTTGTGCAAAACTGACTGATAACGTTGCCAAAAGAATTTTTTAAAACTGGCATAGGTTTATAACTTGCCCAAACGCTGGGAACGCTGTTTCTCTGTTTAAGGAGTATATGTTGAAAAATAAAAATGAAGTTTTCAAAATGGTGCGTCATATTTATTTTTACAACAAAATTCCGGTTCGTATCTGAGCGACCCAGTTGTTATTAAAATTGCAATCGTTTTCGCAAAGTTTTGTGATGAAGATCTTATTTTCAAAACGTATTCTTTAGGCAGAGGTAATTTTAGAACCCGTTCTGTAAACAGCTTAAAAATAACCTTTTCTTGAAAAAGTAGATAGGTATGTAGTACATTTTTACGAAAACATGTGCAAGTCCACGGTAAAGGTATTTTAGGTATACCTAAAATATAAACTTTCTGTCTGAAACTTATCTAAAAAATATTGGAATTACCATTGAAGTGTTTTGATTTACAGCCTTAATCAAATTTTATTAATTTATTAATTTATCTATTTATTTATTTTATTGTCTAATTAGTTTATTATTTTAAAATGCATGACCTACAAATTAAAAAAAAAATTAAAATTAAAGTCTTACTTCATGTATCGTAAACTGGCGGCACAGAACTTCCACGGATCATCTGCTCATACACTATGAACTTAGTAAGCATGAATTGACTATACCATTATCTGCCTAATAGAGTTCTCAGTTACTAAAAACACATTTGTCAATTGATTATTTTGTTGAGTAGGACGAACGATCCAAAGCCGAGTTGGAAAATGTGTTTGAACATGCTATATCCTCATGATGCTGAAGTGCTACAGAAAATCAATATATTTATTTGGTGGTCAAGGATAGTTGACATCGCGAAAGTTACACTGAAAGCTTCTTGAGAACTTAATAGCCCTGAATTCTTGCAAAATGTAATCCCATAAGGAGAAGCTGAATTAGCAACCAGAACACTCAGCGCACCATATGGTTATGTTAGATTACGACACAGTACCCTTTATTTACAAATTCTAGTGTGTTTATGTTTGCTAAATGTTGTGCATTCTGCAGGAAATCCTCCGGCTTTATACAGAAAGCACACACAGTTGTCGTGGCTTTTGAATGGAAATAGAGGGGAACATCAAAAATAGCTTAGAGCTAAGTGTCTGAGAAAGTTACTTCAAACTTAATTAAATATGAAGGATAAACTTCGGAGTTTTATATTTGTAAATGTAATCGAAGACCCCTTTTGATCAAGGTTGGGAAACATTTTATTTTTAAATTTTATAATCAAACCGGGGTAAGCAGTACTCGTATTAATAATTAA
Organism: Xestobium rufovillosum; assembly: GCA_963966045.1. Classification (NCBI taxonomy): domain Eukaryota; kingdom Metazoa; phylum Arthropoda; class Insecta; order Coleoptera; family Ptinidae; genus Xestobium; species Xestobium rufovillosum. Next base: position 34,625,608 of record OZ014492.1, read on the forward strand.
GTCAGATTACATGTTGTTGCATAAATAACCCTGAGGTCTAAATTTGTTGTGTGGAAATTGAAATTTCGGGGCTTAAACGAAAAGTGTAGTAACCGATATCGAACAGCTTAATGGGACATAACGGAAAGGGAGAGATACTTAATTAAAACGCATTGGGCTGCATTAATTAGAAGTGATTTTTTATTCTTTGAGAGTCGCCCAAGAGAATGCTTTAAGCAGTTTTAGCTTCCAATATGTTGGGAAAAATAGACCACATTGCACTGGTTGAACGAGCATCTTGAACTAACGTACTGATTTCCCCGAAAGTAGAACATCCTACGTACCAAACTATTTGCGAATACATAGTAGTCTAATATGTACGTACCTCTACTTTCTTTTATTCGTATGTAAGCCGAATCTCGTTTTGAAATAAAATAGACGGTCTTCGCGTGCATAATTCAATACTTCTCTTGTTTGCTCCACTTAACGAACGCGATGGCAGATTACGTTAGCATAAAACTAAACTGTTTGGGCACACAGCTTTATGGCATGTTGTTAAAGTCCTTAATGTAATATTGTAAGCATCACGTCATCAGTGTTTTGCTTGGATGCGAAATATTGATAATTGACTTGCGAGTGCAGGCACTTCTGTCTGCCAAAAGTTTTTATGGGAAACTTGAATCTGTGTAATGTTTATCCGACAGAAGTGCCGCATCATCAGGAGTTTCAATTTTCGTAATTCAATTTTTATGATAATTTATTATTTGAATATTATAAAATATTCTCGTTGTCGTCTTCACGCCTTTACTGGCTGTCAGTTTTATTCGTCTAAGCCTGGCAACTAAAATTCGTTCAAAACAGAAATTTAGCGGGCAAAATAAAGTACTCGTCAAATTACTGTTGAAGTTTCATCTGGTGGTTTGACAGACAATTCAGTATAGCCAACCAAAATGGAGGAAATATCACTAGGTCAACTCAAATATAAAAGTAACCAACTTCAATAGTAAATACAGGTTGTGGGTAACTAGACTACCCAACTATACAGGGCGATTAAGACCACCCGTACACTATCTTTTACGGGGAAAGTACCGGAGCTACGGACTTGGGAAAACAATCTGCTGAGTAAATTGCCCATGAAGAATTTAATGAAAATATTTTCATTTTTCTCGGAGTCACCCCTTCCGAGATAATAGGGGATGGGGGTGTGTTTCTCAAGAATTTCAAATAGGAGGGGGGTCGGGCGATACATTTTTAAAAAGGAATTAGAAGAAGAAACATTTTTTCTCTAAACATTAATTTCTTCAATAATTCCAACCGTTTCTAAATGGCTGTCAACTTACGAAAAAATTTGAGGGTTGCAAACAATTTTTTTATCATCAACCCTAGCGATTAAGAGCAGAAACAAACCTAGCTTATGATTGTACACGAGTTTGCCTTTCGTATCATGTATTATAAAATGTTATTTTGCCAAAATTAGTATCATCCCCACACCGCTAAAATTAAGGATCATTCGGGGGAGGTTTTCTCGAAAAACTCAAATAGCAATAGGGGTTGATTTCCATCTCATCCAAAAGACCCTTTCAAACCTGACGACTTTTGTCTGAAAGTTATCCCTCTAAAACGAGTCACTCTTGAGGGATTGCTTAATTTAAAAAAACTGCTAAAATAGCCCAAAACGATCAAAGAAAGAGTTGGCTGGTGTCATTGAGCTGTCATTTTATGTTTGTATTGACAGCGTTGCTAACGAAGCAAACTAAAGGGCCACAGAAGAAATTCAAATTGTTGTCCATTGTTCTCCAAACACTTCTGTAGTCTGTTTTCAAAAGAAACGTGAACGCGACGAAGTTCTTCTTCAGAAATGCTCCTGCATGCTTCCACTATCCGCCGCATCATATCCTGCCTATTAGTTGGACGATCTTTATACACTTCCCCTTTTAACTTTCCAAATAAATGAAAGTCCATGCAAGTGAGATCCGATGACCTGGCTGGCCAGGCTACCGGTCCACCTCTCCCAATCCATTTCCTTGGGAATATTTAATTCAATATTTCCCTGGCATGTCTAGAGAAGTGAGCTGGGCACCCATCATGTTGAGACCACATCAACTACCTAGTTTCTAGAGGGACGTCTTCCAACAAAACCGGTAAAGTGTCTAACAGAAATCTTCGATAATTGTGTCCGTTTAAAACATCGCCAAAAAAGTAGGGACCTGAAAAAGAAATGTTATGGACCTTTTTCTTAAAATGGGAGGCACAACAACATATCCAAAGCTTCTTCATTATAAAAAATATAGAAACAATGTTACAAATCGAAAAACGAAACAATTTGCAACAACACGGAATACTCAGCAAAATAGAACAGGGTTAATGAGGAATACCAACATATATAATTTTATATAATTTTATATAATTAATTATATAATTCTTCCAGGAATATTGATCTTGTTTTCAATACTCTCTTCAATGTAGCCTTCAGTTACACATCATGTCGATGACCAATCTCCGTGTCATTTCTTCAAGTTACTATTTATTATTGTCCCTTTACCTCAATTCTTAGTCTTTAGGTTATCACTATACACTATGCAAAAGAATGTCGCGTACAACACGTTTTGAAAGTCATACTTTTTTACGAATTTGCAGTTTGATTAATGAGGGCGAAGCTGGAGTTAATCAAGCAAATGAATGAAAAAAGTATGACTTTCCAAACTAGTTGTACAAATAACTATAGAATCTATCTCTTGAAAAGTAACCTGCCCTTTGTTTCCGTTAGTGGCTATAGAAAATCTAGTAAGTTTATTTTCAAATAGACATACATCAGTATTTTTGATAATCCAGCCGTTATAACTCACAATGAAAACGTACGTACCTACCGCTCAAATTAATATATGCAGGCACATGCTGCTTTCAAATTATGAAATTAATTAGAAAGATAACATTATTCGTGAGCCATACTTTGTTCCTCGTGAAGGGCATTTTGAGTACGTTATCAAAGAAACATATTTTCCACAAAAAATCTCATTTTACACTCCACGAAGGCGAGCATTTATCAAAAAGATAAAATTCTTACAAACCGCCATAGTACGCCAGTAAGATCCACGCCAAAAATGATAATATTCTAATCAGGTTCTTACAGCGGCAGGCTTAAGACAATCGTACGCGTCACCGAGGCGAATCAGTGATACGTTATTCCGAAAATGGAAAGGTAAATTACTTTTCTAATCGAACTTGGAATAAATCACGCCGTGCGCTATTCGCAGGATATCGCACTGCTTTTCACAGATACTTGCAATAGTAATCAGCCACATTGTCCAGCCGCTCCCAGTGGTAGTTACAGAATCACACTTTTTTAATAGCTTGATGCACTGTTTGCACGCAATTTTGTTATTCATTAATCTGCATTAAAGCCCTACCCCTAAGCCCGTAATTACAACTTCGTTGTAGTAGAGAGTTAATGGAACTTTTCCAGCGCATTACGAGCGGGTTCTTATCGAAACATTAAAAGGTCCTTTATTATGTCAGGCGTATATGTACACATCATGTAAAACACATTATCAAGTGTTTTGCATGCAGGTAGTTCCGCAGCCGCAAGATGTTTTCATTTCGCTTCTGCTGTGTGTTAATAACAGATGCTCATTTTATCTGCACGTCTGTGCGCTGCGGTGCTTTCTTTAGAAAGCGATTTACTGTTATCATTACCTACCACCACGAATCTCCAAACTTGGAACCATTTAGATATCATGTGCAAGGTTCCTAAGTTAGTGGAGCGTAAGCAGAACGAATGAATGTCTCCAAAAAGGGCCCCCACGTAAAATATGCCCGTCTAAAGTCCGTTCCCCCCCTACTAATTTTTGAACCATTTGAGGTACATCAATGAAATTCGGCACAAGGTAATCACAGGTCACAATATATTTTTTGACGTAACAATGGCAGCTGTCAGTCTCAAGATGGCGGTCGAGCCCCATTTTGAAACAAAATTTTAAATGGGAGGGAGAGTCATGTGACACCTCGTTTTAAAGGTCTTATCGAGTGCAATATCATACTAAAATATGGCGTCGATGTCTTTTGTTAAATTTTTAAATTTTAACATTTTTCTAACGAAATTTTATTCTAATTTGTTGTGAAATTTCTTAATGAAGTCGACCAATAAGAGGAGAAAAGAGAATTTATTAAGGAAAAACTACCGTTAGATGGTAATTTCTTCCACCTTCTCCAAAAATCAAAACCGCTTCAAATGTATCGTCTAAGCTACGAGCCATGGTCACACTTTTCCTAAATGAAGGAACTAAACATGCCACATTTGATAAGTAGAAAACAAGATGTTACCGCGACAACGAATTTTGTTTCTCATACAAACGTGATTGAGAGCAACATTCATGGTTATTTAGAAATTTGATTAGCCACCATTTTGTAACGTTTTCAGGTATCGACGCCATATTTTAGTATGATATTGCACTGGATAAGACCTTTAAAACGAGGTGTCACATGACGCCCCTTCCCATTTAAAATATTTTTTCAAAATGGCGCCCGACCGCCATCTTGAGACTGACAGCTGTCATTAATACGTCAAAAAATATCTTGTGACCTGTGACTACCTTGAACCGAATTTCATGGATGTACCTCAAATGGTTCAAAAATTAGTAGGGGGGGAACGGACTTTAGACGGGCACTGTATAGGGTAATAAGAAACCATGTAATAAAAAGATTGTTATTTGCTACCGCTATCGATTTTTGACGAATTTCTTCATCAGCCTCCTTGCTTCCAAATAGAACGCTATATTCGAAAACTTCAACCACTTTTGTTACATCGTGTAAGCTAAAGAAGAGTTCTCTTGTAGCGGCGGCACAGGTCGCAGCAAAAATATACAAAAAAAATCATGGTAATTATATGCGTCTACAAAGGATTAGGTATCTCCCGCTATATACTAACAACCAATCAAATTTCGAATTTTAAACCAATCCAAACTCGCCATTTCTGAATATTATATTGATGTATTACAGCGGAAAAAGTACCTGCTAAAAATTTTATCTGTAGTAATACAATAAGTGGTCTGGAATTGTCGGAAATTTTAAGAAAGCTGTTGCGTTGCTTGGTAGCCACGAGTGTAAATTTGACAGTTAAAAGACCACGAGCGCTTGCACGAGTGGTCTTCTGTCAAATTTACATGAGTGGCTAGTAAAAGCAACAGCTCGTGTAAAATTACCTAAAAATTCCAGACCACGAATTGTATTTGACAAGATTATTTTTTGAATCGAAGCAAGGTAGTTCGAAACCAAATTTTATTTCAATTAATTCACATACAAAGAAATGTGTTGGGAATATTTGACGTTTGGCAGGTACTAAAGTATCGAAAGTATCTAGATTATACATTATAAATGCATTAAATTTGGAAATTTAAAGTTTTTGGAACTGGCACAAATCAAAGAAAAATTTATTATAAATGCACCTACAAATTCGAAACTATGGCAACTTATCAACAAGCAAAATTATCGCAAAAAATTACCGTATGTAATATCACAAGAGAGTGAGAATAACTTGAAAATAATTCGACAGATTTTCGAAAACTTGACGCCAGGCAATAGACACGAGAGCCCGTAGGGCTCGAGTGGCTATTGCCGAATGGCGACACGTTTGAGTAAAATGTGGAGAATTATTTTCCAAGTTATTCTTACTGTCGTGTGGTATTCGAAAGGTTATTTTTTGACGTTCAAATGTGAAACAACTCTTCAATATTATTCTTTCAGTGTCACAATTTGCGATTAAAACAGATGACATATGTCAAAACCAGAAAACAAGTCGTTTTATCAACAAAAACAAAATACTAAAAAAAATTCCCGCTGAGACAAGTTAGGTAAAATATTCTCACTATAATAATGATCTAATTGGTCAGAATTAAACGCGTGATCAAAAATACTGTTCATTTATTAGAAAATAGAAACGTCAAAAAATAACCGAAATAATACACGCTTCTAGACCCAAATGCAATGTTCCTATTGGTCAATTTGACGATGAAAAAATAATCGAGGGTAATAAGCCAATGAACGGTTAGAATTCACCAACCTACATGGTTTTACAGCGGCAAAATTTTAAAGTTTCCTGGACTACCAGGTCGTTGTCTAGCAACCACGGATTTCTGTGCTAGCAACTCAATTTATTCACATCTAGGGTAGCCAGCATTTGACATGACTAATAAAGTATGGTTAGAATCATACCATTAATGAAATGCATCTATCTCAACTAATAAAGCATATGATTGAATTTAGTGGTTTGTTTCGTGAAATAGTCATGATAAATATTATTCGAGCTTAGATTTTACCTGGCAAAATTTGTCAGTTGTGCACTCGAGGTTCCCAATTTCTTTCGTGACATTTTCAAAAATTACTCGACTGACGTCTCGTAATTTTAATGGAAAATGTCACTCAAGAAATTGACAGGCAACCTCTCGTGACAACTGAAAAATTTTGCCGGCAAAATCTAAGCTCTTATGATATTACTTATGACTATTCAAAAACAGACAGTTAGACCAAGAGCCCATAGACCAAAAATTGTGCATAATAGGTTTACTCCAAAAATGCCTGAGATGTTGTGATTTTTGGGTCGTGGAGCACAGAAATGCCCATGCCAGTTTTTGTTTTTGGTACAGTGATGTGTGGCAGACCCGTAAATGTGTAAAAAAAATTGCTTAAAAAAGTATTATAGGTTTAGGACTGGGGTTTGCGGGAAGCGCTAAATAATAAAAAGTAATCCAGGGGACACGGTTCGCATGTTGTGAATTCTGGGGCACTGACCCGCTGCAGGGGTCAAACTGTGTAAATAAATCACGCATGGGGATTGGAGGGATCTCCTAATTTACCCCCAAACATCGTGAATGTCGACTCCCATTCATTTTGGTTGGTACAAAGAGGCGCCACTCTCGCGACATTTTGTAAATTCACTCAGGTAAAAAAATCATAAGTTTATGAATGGCGTTCAGTAACTTGTTTAATATAAACATACTGAGTGCGAAAATACATTCGCCATCGTTGAAAAGTGGTACAAAAGTCTTGCCATTCACGATAATTGATTGTGCACTGAAGCTTCGTTCCTACTGCGTGTAGATTACTGCAGTAAATAGGAAATGCAAGAAATTAAAAAAAAATTAAAATGGTTCTATGAAACGTTTAGCTGCACATACCAGACAAGCGATATTCCAGAAGAATACAAACGGAACATCACAGTAGCTTTGCCAAAAAGGAAAGGCGCGGATACGCGTGGAAATTTTAGAACGATCGTATTGAGGGAATTTAATGTTAATCGAGGCAGAATTTAGACACATTTCATTTATTACATGTGATTTTTATTAACGTTAACTACATTTATTCATATTAAAGTCATATACGTTTTTAAGCAATTTAATTCAATTAAATTATTTTAAAATATATTTGTTAGTTTGACAGTTAAAAAATAGTAGGCCGATCGGAGTAAAGCTGGCAGCGATTGGTATGGTAACCCACATGATATAATACAATAAAGGGCTCGCCACATAGGCCATGCCATCCAGCAATGCCATGGTAAATTAAATTTAGCATGGAACAGCACAGAGCTGTTCACATAGGACATGCTATGTAAATTTGGGTAACCATAGTTATTTGTTTGAAAACTTATTTTTGTCAAACGGCAGCTGTCAATATTCATAAATTTAAATAACGGATGATATTCATGACGTTGCTTTGGGGTTCATTTTACTCAAATTACATTTTTTTTTAAGAAAACAATTTATTTCCATGGAAACGTATCCATAGAAACGGCATAGAAGTCGACTTCGTTGCTATGTAAATTACTTTAAACATGAACAATGTGGACACTTCCATTTGAATTCCATTGTCTCTACTTCTATGTTTTACATTGGCATAGCATAGCATGGCCTATGTGGCGAGGCCTTAAGGCGCTCGCCATACAGGCCATGCCATGCCATGCTAAATTAAATTTAGCATGGCACAGCACAGAGCTGTCCACATAGGACATGCTATGTAAATTTGGGTAACCATAGTTATTTGTTTGAAAACTTATTTTTGTCAATTGGCAGATTTAAATCATGGATGATGTTCATAACGTTGCTTTGGGGTTCATTTTACAACTTATTTCCATGGAAACGTATCCATAGCAACAGCATGGAAGTCGACTTTGTTGCTAAGTAAATTACTTTAAACATGAACAATGTGGACACTTCCATTTGAATTCCATTGTCGCTACTTCTGTGTTTTACATTGGCATAGCATAGCATGGCCTATGTGGCGAGGCCTTAATTTGTGACGCGTGCCAGAAATGAAGCGATTTAAAAATGCAACGTTTTGGTGATGCCAATAATTTGTGAATTAATCAAGAAATTGAAAACTCTACCCCCAAGAATATACCAAGAAAACTCACAAATCCGTTTGAAATCAGCTCCGTGCAATTTACGAAGAAAAAGGTACGTTTTAAATAAAAGTAGGTACATCAATAGGACTTTTCATTATAAAAGAATGCTGAGGCGCATGCGCGATCGCGCCATGACATCTTCGGACAGATGATGTTAAAGTTTTGTATTGTTTGAAAGTGTTTATTTTAAATTCTTTGGTCTATACAGTAAAATTTTATTGCAAACGTCCAAAATTAGTATGGAGAATCCAAACTTTGTGCTTTCGGTGACTGCAACGGCGCTAGCAGAGTGGGTAGGCCAAGCTATCGCTTGGGATTACGATTTTATCCATTTCTCAAACACTGCTTAACACTGGGGTAAATCGAAGTTAATAACTGGGTCGGTGACCAAGTGAGGACTTGTTCCACCTATGTAAATAGTGCTGAGTGAATGAAAATGTTTGTGTAAGAGGCAAGATTCGAAATGGTTTTACGTCACTATTTGTTAGGTCTTTAAAATAATAATTATTTGTAGTTACATACATACATTGCAGGACAATACGCACCTGTCTATTAGATCCTCTTTCTCAGTTTTCTTTTAAAAAATTGATTGATTTTCACCGCTACGTATTAAAAACCTGCGTGATTGAAATTATGTCGGTTAACATTCACGTATTTCAAACAAGCCAGGCACGCCTTCGGGATTCAGCCTCATAATTTTATGAGGAATGTCACTCTAGATGAATACAAATCCATTATAAATTCATTTGATGAGGATGCTCCATCTGGTCTGTAACAAAAATTTTACCAAATTGCTGCCGTTGAACTTGCGTAGCGAGGTGGAGAGGCAGTCAATTGCAATGCAAAAATGAGAAATACTCATACTGTGCCAGTTTCTGCCACCGACGTGTCTGCCTCAACCTCGACCTCATGTGTCACAGCGACTGTAACGTCAAGTAATAATCATTAATCAAGCACCTAATGTTACACAAGAAAACAAAGAAAACTCTATAATATATCAAAATTGTATTTTTTTATTAATTGTTCAAACTATAAACCTAATTATTCATTATCATTTCTATCTAATTACAAACCATCATTATTGTTATTAAAAATTATTATTTCGTTGTATTAGTTGTATAAAATGAATTATTATAAAATAAAAGTTAGAAAATATTTTTTTTTGGGAGAGAATCTTGACATAAACCCCTTGAGCTTCAAATTTTATCAGGTAAAATTTGCGCACGTAAACTTTTTGCAAAGTTTTCTTTCAGGCAAAATTTTTCAAAAAAACTCCCTACGCAAATTTTACCCGATAAAACTTGAAGGTCTCGGGATATATAACCTATGACAATCATCAGAAAGATAATTCAGGAAATATTTGGAACTTCAACATTTAATTTTAAATTTTTCAACATAGGTATAGTTATTTGGCGTTTTCTTGTTGTATGGATACCTACTCATTTTAATGTGGTTAATAAATCATTGGTTTAAGCTAACTGCTATCAACAGTCATGTAAATTCTCTTTGATCAATCTTGAAAAGGTATGTAACATAGTGACTTGTTATTGAACATGCATAGCGTAAAGTTTAACGCTGTACTTACCATTGTTTGGCAGTTATAATCCACCACTTTCGTCGATAAGGAAAATGCATTTCAACTTTGCACCAAAACTTCCGTACAAAAACTTCAATTGTTCCTTTATTTTAATGCTTCAACACGTCAGCAACTTGCACGCAACCTTTTATCATCATCTAAAAGTAATGCAGGAAATGAGTAGGAAAGTAAACATTAATAAATTGGTTCAGAGGGATGCATTGCGGGGTAGAATGCACCGGTATAATAGATCAAATTCAAATGCTCCCATTAGCTCCCACGCATTTAGCAACAAAATTTATAGCAGGTCGTTATGAATGGCCATGATGGATTGTTTTACACCTACATGGTCCAGCTACCAAAATATCGATGTTAATATTGCGCTAAGATGTGCTATCTTTTCGTGGAAGGTTCCGACGTGGGTGTGGTAGACCTTTATGCGTTTAATAAACGGGTGACATTTATACCCGTTATCGCGTTTTCGTGAATTCGAATAGCAAGAAAGGGCTAGAGACATATGAGGACTTCATTATAATAAGAGCGTCTCGTCTCTTTAAATAACCCTGTTTGTACTAAATAGCAAACTGACTTTCTAATACATGACGATATTGTAACAGTGGCTACAGAACTGTGGTGAGTCATCTTCGAGTAATATGCACCATGCACCCAAGCAGGTAACTAGTATGCTCTTTTGAAATTTATGTTTTAAGATTAGAGAAGTGTTTTCATAAATTTCGCCCATTATTCCAAAAGTGCCAAACAATGGTTTACTGTCAAATTCTTCTAAATTAATAACTTTCTTCAAAAATTTCGCCGCCATTCAAAATTATATGTCTTCTCGCTTCTCCAATAATTCATCTGATATCTGACACTGACATTAATTATTATTTCGTGGGAATGTCATCGCCGCGCGCCACTTGTTGACAGTCGGCCATTGGCGACGTGTAATCACTTACGTTTCACGGAGCCCTAGCTATTTCATTCCAGTTTTATTTGTCGCAGTGTACAGACGTCTGTGGAAAAAAATTTTTATAATCAAATTTTAGAATATGTTTCCAGAAATGATCTATTAGGTACCTGCTTTTGTCAGTATGGATTCCGCAAAAGATTCTGATTGTTATAAAAATGGTTTAGGAAAATTAATCAGAGCATCGACATCGAGTATAATATTTGCCCGTTATTACATCTAATTATTCTTACGTTGTAGAACTTTACCTACTAAAGAAACCCCTATAGAGACATTCTGTATTGAAAAGTAAATTTATTAAATGAAAACTAGCCTAGTGGAATAAAGGTTTCGTAGGAAAGGGTAATAAAATCGTAATTATTAATCAAAATTTTATTTCGTCCTAATAACAGAGCATTATCTTTGCGTAAAGTATCAACCCTTACGCATTTATGCGTACGTATAGATATTTTATTCATACAGAGTTCTAATTCAAGAGAAGGCTATCGTAAGTACCTATTTTAGTAAGCGTACGTTTAAAGAACATAAATTTAAGCACCACAATCATTTACCGGAATTACTACACGTAGAATATGCGGCGAAGAATACTCGAAATAAAATTAAGCTCATATAGTCCCTTTTCTAACTTTAGCTTATTTAATTGTTTCTGGAGAGAAGCCAAGACGACTCGATCTATTTGTTAACATGGTACTCGCTTCTATTTACTGGTAGAAACTGTTTTAGGGGGAAGAGAAAAACTGCATAATTGAATTTAGTAAGAAAATACATTTATTTCACAGCTGAGTAGACAATTTACGAGAACAATGTACCACGAGATGTACCACGCTGTTTAATGTGCTACTTGCTGCATATTTTTAGTTGGCAATATATCTATAGACAAGGTGTGAGGTTCTTATAAGCCTTAACAACTTAACGATAGCTAGTCTGGCTGGCGAGGGCTATGAAATTAATCATTCAACCACAGCCTCCACCATCTTGTCCTGAGTAGTGTTCTAGTTGATGTGTCTGGGCAGGTACTTGTGATGGATAGATCTATCGCTTTGCCCAGTTGGATGAATGGTTTTGCGTACCTCATTACGTGAGACTAGGGAATCAGAGGTATAAATATGCTGCAACAGGGCAGACAAGAAAAATATCACAAAGTTAGAGCACAGCCCGGGATTACTGAGAAAGCACGTAGATGGTATAGGTAACATATTTGACCTTTTTCTCCACTTCAATTTTAACAGGTTTTAAAACGTAGCTTGAATATTCTACAAGCACTAGGTAGTTCTGTATATTAATTTTCCAGACACACACTGAATTCCAATTATAAATTATAAAGTGTTTACTGTGTAACATGAACCACCTACGGTTCGATTTCGTCCCTCTCAAGTCTCAACTTATCTGTAAAGGTAGAATTTCATTCCATCTCGTCGTGAATTCAATACATATTTGAGACAAGACAAAACATCAGGTACGATTACAACTTCATTAAGTGAAATTACATTTCTTTACAAACAACCTACTAATTTCATCAGATCAAAAACAAAATTACCGATTAAGGAATTATTTGATCATACAATCGCTTGGCTAAATTATCCACTAACAATAAGAATTTAACGTAATATGTGTACTCTTGAGGAACATATCGGGCTTTCTGAAACAGCAACAAAGTTTTCATGATTTACGTAAGCTTCCCAGGGTGTAAAACCCAAAACCTCCCATAGTTAATTAATATCCTTGTAAAGTATAATTAACAATTTCTAGCGCTACAATTAAGTTCCTGACACTATCAGAGTTTTATATCCTCGCTGATTAAAGTTTATACACTAACTTAAGAGCAATTCTGTGCTCGAGTACGTTCGGCTAGATGTTACTTTCTTACGCAAGAAGTTCTACAGTTAATTATTATACTTGATGCTATCAAGGTTGTTAACGTTTTTTCCCAATTTCCATAAAGACCAGAAAAGAGAACTGCACTTTTAGATTACTTATTTAACGCTAATATTCAGATTACAAAAAAAATTTGCCATTTCCTATAGAACGGACGACATTTTTTGGTTAAAATAAACGACCCAACTGAAGAAAATATAAATAACATGCATGTGTAGGTTTCGTTGCATAACCAACTATGTTTTGTTGAACGTCCAAGATAGAGAATTAACTTAGGGAATGCCGATGTTTCTTGGAAGTAAAATGGGTTATTGCAAATTTTTAGTATTGAAAATACTTCTGGGCCCGTGTATATGGGACTCATCTTACAAAAAATGAGCGACACGCGACAGATTCTGTCGGCGACGCGCGCAGTCAAGGCCGCTAAAGTTAGCATTCCAAAAGTACAAAGTAGGCGGACACTGAATGCAAAAATTGCTGGTCGCGCTAGATTAGGGGGAGCATTTCGCAGCGTACTGAGTAGGACTCGGTGCTTTCCATTCCCTTTGAGCTAGAACAAACACAACACAGACGAAACGCGGGGTTTATATTATCACAATCTAATTATAAATCCAGTTAAATCTACATTACTTCTATTTTGCAAACCTTCTATTCGTACTCAACAATTGTCACTATTAAATATTAAAGTTGGTGGAGTCAACCTTGCTTGCGTTCAAGAGGCACGTAACTTGGGAGTTATACTTGATACTGAGTTGCGCTTTAAAGCACATGTTTCAAATTGTATTAAAAAGTCTTTTGCTGCACTCAAGCTTATCTATGTGAATAAACATGTACTTTGCAAGGGTGTGATTCGGTTGTTGTGTGATTCCCTGGTGTTGTCACATTTCTCCTTCTGTGATGTAATTTATAACTTTTGTATTGACTGTATCACAAAACGTAGAATTCAGATGATGCAAAATGCTTGTGCAAGAATGATATGTGGAATACGTAAATATGAGCATATCACATACAAATTAAAAGAGCTAAACTGGTTGAACATGGCCAATCGACGTCTATTGCATTCGTATGGTTTTTTTCATCGTATTATTTCTGCTCAATCTCCACCTTACCTGTATAACAAGATTCGGTATAGAGGTGACGATCATGATGTCAATATCAGACGTAGGTCACTGATTACACCTCCTTTTCACAGAACTGCGGCATATGAGAAATCATTCACATTTAATGTTAGCAAACTTTACAATGATATTCCTAGACAGCTCAAGGTATTGAATATTAATCAATTTAAATCAAAAATGTTTGTACAACTTCTACAACGGCAATAAATTTTCTTTTAAATGTGCATTTTCTTCGAGAGCAACCCTTTCATTTCTATTCACGTTTTATTCATGATTTTGTTCAATATTATTATTATAATTATTATTTCATGGGTCCATTTAGTTATAGTACCTATGTGTACTTGTTATTGTTAATTTTGCTTTTTTTTCATTCTTCCTATGCTCGGTTAAGTGGAAGAGCATCTGTGCAATTTTCTTTTTGCATGAGATGACCTTCGCCGTTTGGTATTATTTCTTTTTTTTATTTGTTTTGTATAATTTTTGTATATAAATATTATATATAATATTTTTGTATGTAAATGCCAATAAAGATTAATGTTATTATTATTATTATTATATTATTGAATATCATGGTATAGGTAGTATTTATATTCCGACGAGTACCTAATAGAAAACAAGGAACGTTGAACCAAATTATAGGCATCATCATCATAAGGTTCTCAGTCCGAAGACTGGTTGGACGCGTACCTCCATTCTTTTCTATCCTGAGCTAACCTACGCATTTCCCTAAAAGTAGAACATCCTACATCCCTAACTATTTGAGAGCAGTAGTCTAATCTAGGCCTACCCCTACCTCTTTTTATTCCTATCTCTGACTCTAGTATGTCGCGAACTATTCCTTCGTGTCTTAGAAGGTGTCCTAGCATCCTATCTCTCCTACTCTTTATTGTTTTCCATACCTTTCGCCTTTCCCCAACTCTTTCTAATACTTCCCTATTGCTAACCTTATCTATCCACGGTATCTTCATCATGCGTCTGTAACACCACAGGTCAAACGCTTCTACTCTTTTTCTATCCGCTTCTCCTATTGTCCAAGTTTCGCACCCGTATAATGCCGTACTCCATACATACGACTTTAAGAGTCTCTTCCTAGTCTCTATATTAACCGTTCTCGAACATAACAGTTGTTTCTTTTTGTTAAACGCAACTCATCCCTGCGCCATTCTTTGTTTTATATCTTTATTGCTCCTACCGTCTTGGGTTATTTTACTTCCTAAGTAGCAGAAATCCGCGACCTCCTCTATCTTCTCATTTCCTATTTGTATTTCAATTTTAGTTCTATTTTCACTCCATCTACATACCAAAATTTTTGTTTTCATTTTATTGATTTTCATGCCGTAGCCCTGTGTCAAAACTGCTTCCATTTCATTCAAAGCCGCTCCTAATTCTTCTTTGATAGATGCTAACACTGCTATATCATCCGCAAATCTGAGCATGTTAATAGTTTGGTCCTGTACATTGATCCCTGAGGCTGTTCTTTCCTTAGCAATATTAATCGCATCTTCGATATATAAGTTGAAAACTAGAGGTGACAATGCACATCCCTGTCTCACTCCCTTCCGGATATCTACTTCCCTTCGCTCCTGCTCACATTCTATAACTGCCTTTTGCTCTTTGTAGAGATTATGTATTATTCTTCTGTCCCTGTATTTCATCCCTACCTTTCTCAGCACTTCGAACATCTTCCCCCATTTTACGTTGTCGAAGGCTTTTTCTAAATCTACAAATCCTATATATACGCTCTTTCTCTTTTCTATCGTTTTTTCTATAATTACTCGTAAAGCTAGAATGGCCTCGCGCGTTCCTCTATTTCGTCTAAATCCGAACTGATCTTCTCCTAATATTTCTTCCGCCTTTTTCTCCATCCTTCTTTGCACAATTCTAGTTAAAATTTTTGACGCATGGGAAGTTAAACTGATAGTTCTAAAATTTTCGCATCTATCCGCGCCTTTCCTTTTATAGGCGGGGAAACAAAACTCGTCTCGGGATGCTGGTTTCCCCAAGACGACGCAGTGGGTTACTTATAAGAAAAAAAACAGGTAAGTATGTTTTGCGATATACCGAAAAGTTCGTGTTTTCCAGAAAATTTTTATAACAGGAAATAAAGTTTTATGAGATTAGTACTGAAAAATCGGTTCAGTATGCGGTTTCTGATATAAGTAAGTGCTTCAGAAACATTGCTAGCCAGTACGAAACACTATGTACAAAGGGAGTTGATGCTCGGTGAATTATTTAAATGGGACACTCTATAGATATTGCATTCGTTAATTCTTCGATCGATTTTACTAAGTATGTATACGAAGTAAAATTTTAAAATTTTTGTCACACGTAGGGATGTTTCAAAAATTACATTTTGAGAATGATGAACAGATGCCCAGTTTCACAATAAGTTCAGTCTAGTATGCAACTCTTACACAGTCATATAGTAAAATCGAACAGGGAAATAAAAAGTGGGATGATATACCTACAGGAGTTCTATTTAAGAAATCCAAGTTCTGTAAGTTAGCATCTGCTGTACAGAAGAAATGAGACGCCATGCAAAAGTAAAGTAATTTGAATTATGGAAATTTAAAAACAAATAGTGTAAGTTATCTATTTGGCTTTTTTCTCTAAATTACACAATACAGATGGAACGCTTTTTCTGATAAATGGGATACCTGTGCACCTGCATATTCAACTCATATGTGTAACAATAATAAATTTTAGGAAGAAACGGAAATTACTTTGGAAGGTCGTCGATACGAAAAATAGGCCCCAAAAATAATACCTGAATACATACAAAAACTAGCCACGCCTGTTTCTTGAATCTGGAAAGTTTAAACATATCGCCGCTAGACGCCGCCACCTCTAGGCCCTTGAAAAGGCGAATGCAGAGGTGCAGGAGCCAATTGATTACTTCATTATTATCAAAAATTTATTATATTTTTTTTGATACCGTCAAAATGAAAAGTCTAATATATGACTATACGATTATAATTTCTAAAAAAACCGAAAAATGTAATAAATATTCTAGCTACAATATGTCCGATTTTCATAAATTGTGAAGTAGATTTTAAAGTTGAATTTCCGGTTTTTAATGAAAATTATTAGCGAACAGTGCTAGATCTATGTTTAATTGAAACAAGAAAAAAATAATCACGCGAATATCTCAAACCATGTTGGAATAATCCATTGGCAGCGGGAACGATACATCCCTCAAATATTCCAAGCGTTCCGACAGCCTTAAGAGGGATATCGCGTTGCAATAAAAGTCCAAACAGTACAAAACGGATGCGTTAATATTTTGTTACGTATTGCGTCAGTTTGACTATGTGCCTTGTGCTTGTCACAAATCATTTCTTTTATTTTATTGTATCAATAACTTGAAACGGCACAGATCACTTTTGTTGGACATCTTAGAAACCGAGAAGTTGTGTCTGTATTTTCAATACGCCTGTGATACTTGCGTAAGATGCGAGGTCTGTGAATTTTTTAACTACGAGACAATTTCTACGGCGTTTCCATTCATTGCGCCAACCCAGGCATTAATTTTATCTTATAGATAGATAAAAGAGTGCACATAACATTTATAAGATACTTCTTACTGAATTTGACTAGTGGATATTGAATCTGTGAATTAAATAGCTGGAACACTTGGGCATTTTTACAAAGATCTCTACTGGCCAGTACCTGTCCCAAACCACTAGATGCACAACGAACAGACATCTGGCAAATCGAGGATAAATGGGCAGGTGGTACTAAGATCTTTCGAAGACACGGTTGTACTTATGGCATAGCACACTCTGATAGCGACATAAATTTTAATATAATTCTAGCGTGTGGCAGAGGATGTAAATTTGGTAGTTTGTGTGATGGCAAATAGGAAAATCGACCTCTGTAAACTTCGTCAAGAAATTACACTAAATGTTTTCAGCACCCCTGCCTTATGATTACATTATTTATTAATTACATCATAAGCAATTAGGTACCAATTTTGCACCACTAGAGAACTACCTAGAATTTCTGGAAACTACCCAGGACCTCTTCCTCGGGTATTTGTATGTTTTTTATGATGTAATTAATAAAAATGTAATCATAAGGCAGAGGAGCTGAAAATGTCCGAAGTGGGGTTGGCATCAGATTGTTAGTTCGACTGATGACAGAGGTGATGATAAACAGAAAAATCGACATCTGCCTAACCCACGTCGGATATTTTACAATTGAAGAGGTCCACAAAACTGCACAAAAAATATTTTGCACTAAATCTCTCAGCGCCTCTCCTTTATGACTAAATTTATTAATTGCATCATAAGAAACAAGAAAATGCCTCAGGTTGGGATTCTGAGTAGTTCCTAAGGCTAGACAGAGGTTCTGTCTAGCCCTACTTTGTCATTATACAGCGCATTTCAATAATGTCAATGTCGACCTGTCGAATGTCAGCTGTTATTATATATTTATAAATTTTAGTGTTTTTCCTTATAAAAATAATTCAAAGACAAATAAAAAGGAATAGTGACATAATTAAATTTAAGCTGGAAATAACAATAAATTATAGCGCGGTTTCACTTGGGTAAAACCTCTATTTTTGCCATCGTCATTGTCATATTTCTTGGACGGACCTTTACAGGAAAAGTGAAAAAAAACAAAGACAACAGGCAACGGGCAACAGAGTACTTTTTTGAAAATAAGGAGGAGCACGTTGGCGCGCATAAGGGCTGAGCCCTGATGGCTTTCGTCATTGTTGGCATCGATAAAATGATTGTGATACCCCTCTGCCAATCGCATATTCTTGTTTAGTGGATAATAATCAACAAAGGATGAGTATATCAACATTCAAACTTCGGCAAATATATTAAAAACGTCTGTCTCTACTCAGGAATTGTTCAGGCCATCTGACTACGGTATTTTCGTGTTCTTTATGATTTAATTAATACATTTTATTAAAAGGCATGGGTGCTGAAGAAATTTAGGTGAAATTCTTCGTTTACATTTTTTGAAGACCTGCCAATTTTCTAATTAATGTCCAACAGTCCAACTGGAGACAGTTATATGTATATGAATATGAATGACGCTGAAATCATTTACAAAAAATGTCGCTATCCAGCGAAGTATATTATCTAGTAAGTATATAATTCAACAAAAATTGGATAGCATGTTGTGAAGCAAGTAGCAACACATTACTTATTAGCGGGAGTAAATACGCAAGACATTTTTTATTGTTGTTGCTACGATAGAGGGAATAGCAATAATTTAGTAGTTTTAAAAGTTTAAAAAAAATATGATTCCAAAAAGAAATAAAATTGGACAAAATTATAAAACGAAAGAAAACCGAACAAAGCTTATTACCGCTGAAATTGTTCAGCCATTGTTGGTATATATACGAGTTAGCTTTTAGATCGACATTGACAATATAAAAATTATTAGAAGAAAGGAAAAATGTCTCTTAATTGGAATATTAATTAACGGCATTGACGTAATTTTGCGAGTGGTGGACATTAAAGTAGGTACGTGGTGGAGTAATAAGCCAAGCGATTAATCGAGTGTGTGCACTACCGATTGAAACATAAGTGTCGTTTGTTTCCACAAGTTATTTTTATTGTTAATTATTATTTATGGTTATGTATTGTATTTTTTGCGTAGTTGACTGTATTAATTTTATTTACTTTTTTGTACTTATGACCTTATTGAAAGAAGTGTTCTTTCAAGGTGGGCGGTATGTTTAACCATTTTTTGTATATATACGAGTTAGCTTTGTGATTGACATTAACAATATAAAAATTATTAGAAGGAAGAAAAAATGTCACTTAATTGGAATATTAATTAAACATAATAAAATATACAGTCCACAAGATTTATTAGGCATCATTGGTGAAAACAGAAATAATAATTTCGATGGCGGAAATTCAAATATATTATCCGTTTTGATTGGTTTGTAATTATTTTGGAGCGCATTAATCTTAATAAATTCAACGGTTTACAAAAAATACAAGACAGTGCACTATAGTATCTTAGCAACAAAGTGTGTAAGTACTCGTAATTCAAATTTTCGGCGCTATCGAATGGCTGGAGTGTAGCGTGCCCTGAAGTTTATAGGGAAAATGATTAAGAAACTTCCAAGATTAACTTTATTGAAAGACATAAAATGGTACCTCGAGTTTGGTGTATTATGCAGAGTATAGAAAAGAAAGTCAATAAATTTTCTGTGTTGACGCCGCATAAAAGTGTTGAAGCAAATTAATTTGGCGACAGGTAATATGAATGAATAATTTTATGTAAATTCAAGCGCTACCCGGGTGAATTTTGCTTAGTATTCAGTGCAGCTAAACCAATTCAGTTTTTTCTGATATTAAAAATATTCCGCTGAAAGTGAAGGATGATCCACTGGAATTTAAGGTATAATATTCGGCTCTGAAAAGCACAAAAGATTGATACTATAACAGATAACAGCAGTTATTATGCTTCGACCTCCCGTTATTATACCTTTAACGCCCCTTTATTAGATTTCTGACATACGCGTATGACGCTGTTAGAGAATGAATTTCCGGGAAGTTTTACTACACACCTATAAAGAGCTGCTCACTATATTTATTTCATTTTTAGACTTACGCCCCTGGATTCATAAATTATTAACTCTTGTGACTGTTTGCTGTATTCCCTTGAATGCTATGTATTTATGATATTGAAGATTTTAATTAATGTTGACGTTGTCAGTGAAACACGTGTCCAGTTTAATTACTGTGGGACTGTTTTTGGCGTGTGGGGTTAACTTACAAAGAATTCATACAGAATGTGTTAACAACTTGCTAAAAATATATATTTACAAAAGTTTCGGGTATTTGTTTTCATGACCAATTTGTAATGGCAAATAGTAAGATGGAAAAAATGAACAAAATTTTGCCATTTGCTTCGGAATTTCGGATTTGAATCGGTCAGGTCCGATCAAGTCGCGTCAGGTCAGTATTTCAATTTATTACAAAAGTGTAAAACTATATTACTTATATGTGTCATTTGCCTAGGTATTTGCTAAGTGCCATGGCAAATAGTAAATGCCTAGGAAAATGGCTACAGATATACACAATTCAAATGTAAATAAGTTGGTTTCAGTGTTGAATGCTTCTGGTTTGTCCCAGTTTATTGACGTTGCTCCATTAGTAAATTCTCTCTTTTGGATGTCATAAGTTGCTCCCATATTTCGGATATTGAAAGAAGTAAGGCGAGGCATGCTAATGATCTACTTACCGACCATGAACTTGTGCATTGCTTGCTAAAGAGCTCGATGCCGAGGCCGATTAGAGATTTTGATTGAGATAAGTTTATTGATGAATTATTACAGCTTTCATTTGATGACATAATTACATGTCATATATGAGCGAAAAGATTTCTCATTCCAACAACTTTATTTTAGGTATTTTTGACTGACATGCACCCCCTTACTGTACTTACTGTACTTACAGTACAGTCAGTCAACGGATTATAAAGATCTCAGACTCATTAGTATTTGACCGTATTGCCCAAGGTGCTGGACACGGTTAATGTTCCTTCGAGTAACTGAACACTTAAATAATCATAACATCCTGAATGCGTTTCAGTCTGGATTAATTGTTGCTTGGTATATTATCTTAAAGCGATGTCTCTAATGAGGCTTTCATTTGTTAAAAATTATTTGTCTCATCGCAAACAAGTAGTTAAATTGAACAGTGTATGCCTCCTGGAAGGTACCTTGGACTGTGGTGTTCCGCAGGACTCCATCCTTGGTCGGCTTCCGTTCTCCATTTATACATCTAATTTATATTCTTGTATAAACTATTCCAAGGTTCATTGCTATGCGGATGACACCCAAATCTATTATTCTCCGTGAACTGTAAAGATGTAATTTGTTGGAATTTTGAAAACAACTAACATAATTGTTGTTGGCTGGTCAATGAGAACAAAAAGTAGGTATGCAAATCTCCTTTGCTACTCAAATTGGTTATATTGCTCTTCCATTTCTAGTGTTCCTTCTGTGCTCATATCTTCACTTTCTTATGACTTTTTTCTCTTTGTGCTTGTTCACTGTTCATTAATTTTGAATTGCACGTTTCTTGTCATAGGTTCTATAACTGCACATTTTCTTTACATAGTTTTGTTTAGTTTATTTTAAGGTTGAGTGGAAGTACAGCCGCTAAGAACTTCCCTTTTGACATACCTATATTATTTTCTTGTTCCTGAAATTTGATTATAAATTGATTATAATCTGTATGGTCAATATAGATTCTAGTGTTGTCGGGTAACGGTCAATACAAGCATTGCAAACAAAAAAAAATCATTTGTATGCCCAATAATAAATGGTTATGGGAATTTAATTGGCAGTTAATCAGCCGCCAGTATTTTGCAATTCCTGTTTCTATGGGGGTTCCGTATCGTTGTTAAAATTTTAGGAGCATAAAGTAGACTCATTTATAAGATTATAAAACGCAAAAGTGATAGGTCGATCTTTATTCGTTTCGAAGTTACAGGCATTTGAAATTATAAACAGTAAATAATCAGATTTAAATTCGAGAACCAAATAAAATGTTATCTTATTTCACACATTTCTAATTTTCAAAATGCCCTCCTCCTTGCTGAATACAAGCTTGTGGTCGTATGCCGATAGATGAAGTAACATTTCTTATTTCGCGTTTGTTTTCTTCCAATTGTTGGGCAGCCTGCTGAATACTCTCCAGTAATTCATCTCTGGTGTTTGAAACCTGTGCGGAAACAAAATTTTTCATGTACCCCCAAAACATGCTCCAGAAATAAAAATCCAGTGGATTATGGTCGGGGGATCTAGGTGGCCATGCCACAGGACCACCACGATCAATCCATCGTGGATAATAATTGGTGTTAATGAAATTCCGAACGGCAATTCCGAAATGTGCTGCTTTGCTGGTGCACCATCCATTTGAAATCACATGTCTCTTCTTACAATCAGGGGAACATCCTCTAAAAGTGTTGGCAGTTCCTCAATAAGGAACTGTAGGTAATTGTCCGCATTTAATCTCATAGGGAGAATGCAAGGATCAATTAGCAAATCGTCGATTAAGCCAGGTCAAACGTTTACGGAAAATTCATAATGAAAGTTAGACGTACGTATTGCTTTAGGATTTTCTAGTTCCCACCTATGCAGGTTTCTCAGATTTGTTATACCGCGTCTCGTAAATGAAGCTTCATCTGTCCAGAGGACTATTCTGTAGAAATGAAAATTTATCCGTGACTGTCTTAGGATCCAAGCAGAATAAACTCGACGACAAAGGTGGTCTGCCTCAAGCAAGTTTTGCACCTTCCGATAATGATATGGATGAAAGCGTTCACGATTCAGAATTCGCCAAACAGTCGTCTGTGGTACTCCACATTGCCTGCTAATTCGACGTACACTGGTAGTTGGATCCCTAGTAACAGAATCTAACACTTGTTCATCTAAATCTGCTGGCAAATTCACTCCTCTGTCGAAAAGATAATTATTACGTAACCCACATTCTCGAAACTGTCTATGTACCTCCAGAAATGTTTTGCAATGAGGTATTCGTCTATTTGGAAACCGATGTCGGCATTCCATAACTGCTTGACGTGCACTCCCGTTGCAATAGCCATAAATGAAATGCATATCCGCATACTTATCCAATTGACTTTTGTCTAATAAAGTTGACGTATCATGGTTACCTTGATTTTCAAAATAAACTTTCGTTACTTAAGTAAGGTAAGGTTTTATTTGGTTTTCGAATTTAAATCTGATTATTTACTGTTTATAATTTCAAATGCCTGTAACTTCGAAACGAATAAAGATCGACCTACCACTTTGGCGTTTTATAATTTATAAATGAGTCTACTTTATGCTAAAATTTTAGTATAACGATACGGAACACCCTGTATAGTCCTTTGGGGAATAACCAATATTTTGACCATTTTGCAAAATATACCTACAAACATTCAATTAAATTGCATATGCACGTTCATCAAATATGAGTGTACGTTACTTATTTTGATGAAAACTTGTTATTACACTTCTCCATGGTATTCGCAATTTATACCTGCCGGACAAAAAAAAACGGACACATGTTTTAGCATTAGACGTAGTAGGTATTAGTGAAGTGCGATGGCCAGAAGCCGGAGACTTCTGGAGCGGAGATTTTAGAGTAATACACACAGGATCTGTAGGAGGAAATTCGGGAGTAGGAACTGTTATGCGGAAAAAAGTAGGGCAGAGTGTAGAAAATTTCTTACAGCAAAGTGACAGGGTAGTTATGGTTAGGTTAGATTCGAAACCTGTAAAAACAGTAATAATACAGGTATATATGCCCACTTCTAACTACAGTGATGAGGTCGTAGAGGCAGTTTATAGTGATATTGAACATGTGCTAGATTTTGTGAGAGGACACGAAAATTTAATAATTATAGGAGATTTCAATGCAGTCGTAGGCACAGGGCGAGAGGGCGGAATAGTTGGTCCCTTTGGATTAGGCAATAGGAACGATAGGGGAGTGAGACTGATAGAGTTCTGCGATAAACATAACTTAACGGTCGC
The DNA here is from genome assembly GCA_963966045.1 of Xestobium rufovillosum. Taxonomy (NCBI): domain Eukaryota; kingdom Metazoa; phylum Arthropoda; class Insecta; order Coleoptera; family Ptinidae; genus Xestobium; species Xestobium rufovillosum. The sequence continues at coordinate 34,650,034 of OZ014492.1, forward strand.
GAACACTCTATTTCACCATCATGTTAGGAGACGCTACACGTGGAAGATGCCAGGAGACCTAGGGAGATATCAAATAGATTACATTCTTGTTAGGCAAAGATTTAGAAATCAAGTTGGGGATTGTAGAAGTTATCCAGGAGCAGATATAGATAGTGATCACAATATAGTCGTTATGAAGGCCAATCTTAAATTTAAGATTTTGAAAAAACGAAGCGGAAGAAGGTATCTTGACCCAGAGAAACTAAAAGATGATGATACGCGCGATAAGTTCGAGAAAAAGACAAACGAAGTACTAAAGGGCGCGGGCGAAAATATTGTTAGGGACATAGAGGAAGAATGGAATTGCATTAAAAATAGTTTAGTGTCCTCAGCTAGGGATATTTTGGGTCATAAACAGAATGAAAGCAGGAAACCCTGGATAACAAAACATATTGTGAGTCTAATAGAGGAAAGGCGCAAATATAAAAATAGGTTAGATGAAATAGGGAAACAAAGATATAAGGCGATCAAGTGGGAAATTATTCGGAAATGTAGGAAAGCGAAAGAGCAATGGATCGATGATAAGTGCAAAGAAGTGGAAAATAAGTTCGAAATAGGAAAGACTGATGAAGCATATAAAATAATTAGGAGAAATTTTAGAGAAATTGGATCTAGTACCAAAAGCATTAGGAATGAGGCAGGAGATATCCTAATCGAAAGCGGGGAGAAGGCAGATAGGTGGAAAGAATATTTAGGAAACTTATATGCGGGACAGGAAGTGCAAGATATATTAGAAAGTGAAAGCAGTGTAGAAGGGGATAACCTAGGGAGTCCTATAATGAGAGAAGAGTTTGAGCTAGCACTAAAAAGTTTAAGGAATAATAAAGCACCAGGTATAGATGGCTTGCAGGCAGAAATCTTAAAGTGCGCAGGTCAAGAGGTAATAGATCGTTTATTTAAATTAGTTAGTCGCATATACCTGACAGGCGAGATTCCAGAGGATTACAAACTGAACATCATGGTAGCTTTGCCAAAAAGGAAAGGCGCGGATAGATGCGAAAATTTTAGAACTATCAGTTTAACTTCCCATGCGTCAAAAATTTTAACTAGAATTGTGCAAAGAAGGATGGAGAAAAAGGCGGAAGAAATATTAGGAGAAGATCAGTTCGGATTTAGACGAAATAGAGGAACGCGCGAGGCCATTCTAGCTTTACGAGTAATTATAGAAAAAACGATAGAAAAGAGAAAGAGCGTATATATAGGATTTGTAGATTTAGAAAAAGCCTTCGACAACGTAAAATGGGGGAAGATGTTCGAAGTGCTGAGAAAGGTAGGGATGAAATACAGGGACAGAAGAATAATACATAATCTCTACAAAGAGCAAAAGGCAGTTATAGAATGTGAGCAGGAACGAAGGGAAGTAGATATCCGGAAGGGAGTGAGACAGGGATGTGCATTGTCACCTCTAGTTTTCAACTTATATATCGAAGATGCGATTAATATTGTTAAGGAAAGAACAGCCTCAGGGATCAATGTACAGGGCCAAACTATTAACATGCTCAGATTTGCGGATGATACAGCAGTGTTAGCATCTAGCAAAGAAGAATTAGGAGCGGCTTTGAATGAAATGGAAGCAGTTTTGACACAGGGCTACGGCATGAAAATCAATAAAAAGAAAACTAAAATTTTGGTATGTAGATGGAGTGAAAATAGAACTAAAATTGAAATACAAATAGGAAATGAGAAGATAGAGGAGGTCGCGGATTTCTGCTACTTAGGAAGTAAAATAACCCAAGACGGTAGGAGCACTAAAGATATAAAACAAGGAATGGCGCAGGGACGAGTTGCGTTTAACAAAAAGAAACAACTGTTATGTTCGAGAACGGTTAATATAGAGACTAGGAAGAGACTCTTAAAGTCGTATGTATGGAGTACGGCATTATACGGGTGCGAAACTTGGACAATAGGAGAAGCGGAGAGAAAAAGAGTAGAAGCGTTTGAACTGTGGTGTTACAGACGCATGATGAAGATACCGTGGATAGATAAGGTTAGCAATAGGAAAGTATTAGAAAGAGTTGGGGAAAGGCGAAAGGTATGGAAAACAATAAAGAGTAGGAGAGATAGGATGGTAGGACACCTTCTAAGACACGAAGGAATAGTTCGCGACATACTAGAGTCAGAGATAGGAATAAAAAGAGGTAGGGGTAGGCCTAGATTAGACTACTGCTCTCAAATAGTTAGGGATGTAGGATGTTCTACTTTTAGGGAAATGCGTAGGTTAGCTCAGGATAGAAAAGAATGGAGGTACGCGTCCAACCAGTCTTCGGACTGAGAACCAGAAACATTAAATGGCGCTTCAAGAAGAAAGTGAACAAATACCCCAAGAATCTATTGATAGCCTCATTTAGGGCATGCCACAACGTTTAAGGGAAGTAATGAGAGTTCGTGGTGGTAACACCCATTATTAATTTGGTTCTACTAGTGTGCTTTTCCTTTTAATATTTTTTTTGTTTGTCTTTTCAAGTTCTAAAATATACTTTTATTAGGTTTTTGTTGACGAATCATTTTGTTTCTTGTTTTTTATTTATTGTTAAGATGAAAAGAATATAGTTAAATATCATTTCAAACCGTCCGTTGTTTTTTATTCACTAAAATAGTGATTATGAGAGTGTCCGGTTTTTTTGTCCGGCAGTGTAGTTACATCAAGCCAAAATGAAATTTAATCCTAGGATGTAATAATATGGGTGCATTCTGCCAGCTGAAGCCGTATTGCTTCGTTTGTCGAAGTTTAAAATGGGCACGGGATGTACACGGGATGTACGTAAGTGGACGACTGCACCTTTCAAAAACCTGCTTAGGACAATCAAGTTGAGTTAAAGTAGTTAAAGTAGTGATTCTCCTGGCGGAGATAAGAGAAATCTTCAATGTTGCAGTTTTCATGTTTCTTAAAAGACTTGCAGAATTATTCTGTTTCAACATCCTGATCTAGAATTCGTTACTTTTTCAACATACATTAGAACGATATGCTTTAGCTGAAATATTATGTGCATACCCATCGGCAATTTCACAACAAGGCGTTAGAAAATGCTGCAGTGCTCAGCCTGATGGTGCAGTAATTGCCGTAAATTGAATTAAACTGCTATCTCTATGACGGCGTTGAATAACTCACATTATGAAAGTGAAATTTAACTATTGCAACTGGAGCGCAGCAATTTGTGCAGAAATATGTATGCAGGAGACGCCTTTGATACAGTCATTTACCAACTCAAATTATGCAAATTATGCTTCCTATTTACGGCTTCTAATGAGGTCTACCCTCTCAACCTGCTGCATGACGTAGTACTCTTTTGGAAACATATCACGATTCGGTACACTACAGACTCATGTTACAACAACACGGGCCACGTTAATAAGGGGTACAGAACAAGGGGTGGGTTTTGGTAAAATGATTGTGTGACATGCGTGGCGTCAGTAGTTTCCATCAACCTTTTCTGGATTTTAATATTTCAATGTGTAATTGGAAGTTCTGATGCCAAAAATTTTTAAGTGCAAAAGGTTAAAACTATTTCCATGGTTATAGTTAGACTAGAGGAAGTAGAATTTCTGTCCGTCGTTATTTAGGTAGGTTAATCTTTTTTCATGAGAATTCCCTCTGCCAGTAGTATTCTGATCAGTGTTGCCAGCAGGTTCAAAATAAAAGTACTGAAACGAACTAGAAAAGGTACTAAAAAGTATAAAAAGGTACTGAAATTTTGAGAATTACCTAATATTACCAACGACAAGCGCAGTGGACCGTACTAACCATAGAAAACACTATAACCGAACTAACTAAGCTGTAGCAGTTACAGTGTAACTGTAGGCTGTTGTCAGTAGGTACAGTACCAAAGTACCAATACCAACCGCAACCAAAAACCAATGCATTCGAAACAGTCACAACCTTAGAGGAAGGAAGAAGAGGAAGAGTAACAAAGCAGATGTTTGTGTTACCATTTGGCACCAAAAAAAGGGACGTGACCTAAATTTCTTAGTCTCTACGCCGAAACGTGGACAAAAATTCTTAAAATGATTGTATTACTACAAACGTTGCTTCCATTATTTTGGGTTAAATTACATGAATTCTAAACAGTAACCTGGATTTCACCACTTTGTTTGGCACCCAATCTGCTCAAATTTTGGTAACATTCACGTGCACGGCAAAGATCGGGCGTTGTGTATCCATGCTCTTCTGTCATCTAAGGTCACAACTCAGAGCTCACAGAACAAACCACGGAAGACAAACATTAGATTCCCTGATCTAAGGAACAAACTGACAGATTGTGAAATGTTCAGGGCATGGCACCTTGACTTACATATGTGCTAGAGTTTACGTCCTACAATTAATTTATTAGGGAATATTTATATTTAGTAAATACGTGGTACATATTTAGAAATCGTAAAAAAGTACTAGAAAAGGCTAAAAAGTATTGTGGTATAGATTTACTAAAAAGGTACTAGATTCATACCAAAGTACTAGCATTGGCAACACTGATTCTGATATGTGGACTCTCTTTTACCCCTTTTTATTCCGGCCTTTTAGCATCATATCTCTCCCATTCTTTATTAATGTGTCCCTAACTTTTCTATAATACCTCCCCACTGATGATGCAATATTATGTTAATTCGTATTGTCTCTACTTCTACTATGTTTTACATTGGCATAGCATAGCATGGCCTATGTGGCGAGGCCTTAAAGGCCTCGCTTTCGCGCTCTTATTAGCCGACAGTTTTTTCGTCAAATTGCCTGGCAACAACATTTCATTCAAAACAGAAATTTATTCGGCGAAATAGGTAAAAAGCTCTCTACGATAATTTAATTCACATGTGTGGGGTTAACTTATTAAGAATTCAAATGAGTTTACGTCAATTAGTGTGTTACACACGAGTTTATAATGAATGCTATTATTACCGAGGATGAAGTTTACAACACGAGCGAGTGAAACGAGCCAGTTTTGTAATCATCCGAGGTAATAATAGCATCATTATAACGAGTTGTATACTATACTTTGTCCACGACTATCAAAACAGATTCTCAGAAAGAATTTACCTTCATTTCCCTTCTCCAGTGTAAGAAAGATTCATACATACGCTCTCAGGTATAATTTTCTTGGTTTTTTGGGCAATGAATCTAATGAGGCAAGTTCTGCAGCTTCTTTTATTGCTGGTGCTGTTAAAGAAACCTCGTTTCCACTCTCACTACTCATTATATCTTCTTTTTTAGAATATGCATTTCAAATTAAAAGCAAACCATGCTGATTTGACGTTTCAATTTGAACTGACACATCGGGGTCGCGGCCTACTAAATAAATGTAAAAAAGGGTCAAAGCGATGTTCCTAGTTCCTATTGGTGTAGTGAATAATATTCATTAATCACTGCAGTGATTAATGTATCTAATTATGATTGAAGAAACACAAGTATAAAGAGTATTTTGTAAGATAGTCGTGGACAAAGTTCTTGATCCAACTACTCTGTGTGCATAATACTCTTGAAAAGTCCAAAAGTAAATAGACATTCGTCGCCAAAAAATCATGCCTATCTTGAACTAACTCTTGTATATTTAAATTCCCCTATAGGTAATAGTCCTCGAACAATGAACATCATTATGTCTGGTACTCCAATAAGCGTAGGTATGTTAAAAACCCCCTTTATTGAATTTTCGATAGAGTGCTTTTCTGATGAGGCCGCATAACAAGCTGAGTCGATTGAAACTCACCACTCATATTATAATTATAACGCAAGGAGGTTCTTCGTCTTAGCGATCCTCATCAACACTTCATCATGGGTTTTATAATGGCCCTTCAAGAACAAGCCTGCTTCTAAAACGATGACGTCACCGTAGATAATACCTCTGAAATTTACTTTGTGAACGCTGATCGCGCGCTATACGTTAAGTGGATCCAACCAATCCTTGTTATCGGATTTAAATATTTTTCGTGGCAGGAATCTGAAAGAATATAACGCGGGCAGGAATCTGAATGCAAGTAACATGCCTTTCTGTGCCACAAAATTGTTTGTTGTAAGTAGTGTGTCACTGAATGGGGCTACTTGCAATTTAAGATTATAATTTTGGGTTATGTGCGTTTGAAGACTCCTCAAGTTCTTTTAACTAGGGGTTGGTGCATTCATTCACATCCCTCTTACATCTCGATTCTGCTCATTAGAGCACTGCCTTTATTTGGCAGCACTTATTTCCAAATCTGCGTGAAGTGTTTGATCTTTGCTAATGATGCAGGGGCGAATATTCCAATACCAACAGTTTTAATCTGAATGCTATACGCGCGTTGAATCTTTGTGTTCATAGAACCCCAGTTTATAATGGCCGGAGAACATAATTAGAATTTTTGAGGGCAATAGAATTATTGCAACTGAACCGAGACCTTTAAGACACTGAATATTCCGTAGTGTTCAATCAATATTACAGTGATGGCCAAAGAGAGACAATGATATGTTAATACGCAAGAAAACGCTCAAACCATCATTCCGTTTGTTATTTGTCAGGTTTATGTCTCGCCATCATCTGCCTGCAAGTTTGTCCGTAGAGGCGACTATATTCAAAAAAGGCGGCGAAAATTCTTAAGTGCATTCGGATATCCAACTATAGAGTGAGTAAAAAAGGACCATCGATCGATGGTACCTGCAATGAAGAAGCTGGAATTCGTCCATCCGAGAACGAGCTAAAACCCCAGCATGATTCGTAATAAACTGATGCGCTAAGAGGTTTTGGAAAATGCTGACCAGACCTATTGAAAACCACAAGGAAAGTACCTTGTCATTATTTAACCTTAGGTTGAGTATAATTTTGGCAATATTTTAGCGAAAGGACGTTTGACGAATCAAGATCTTTAGAAATAAAATACCAACTCGCAGCAGATTGATCATGAGTTTAAATTTGTCCTTTACAAAATTTGTTTTTATTATGTCGAGTTGTATAAATGACATTTTTGAATTTATAATTCAAAAGGTGAAGCGAATGCTTTTCAATAATTTCCAATTAGAAAGTTGAAGCATAGTTTCATGCACCCTACTTATTTTTAAATGAACTTGCAAGTATGGAACAAACGAACTTAAAAAACTTTTTAATGCTGCCAGTTACAAGGGTTAAATCAATATCGAGAGACCACATTTACATTTAAATATTCAACGACGTCTGATCCTGGCAGAATAAATGTTCCATTCGGTCAATTTAGTACCAGCGATATAATTTATCAAGCACTCTGTTCCAACATTGGGACCACTGAAAAGTTTACTTAGCTGAAAAGTTATTAATTTCCAACATATTTTCTCGACTGCGCAAACATTGGGTCTTTAAAGGGAAATTGGGAATGCGCTTATTAAAATATAAGAGGAAAAATTGGGACATGTTGCTTTATTATCTTTCACGGTTCGTCAAAATTTTCAGTTTAATTTTCATGTTGCTGAATACCAGATATTGAATTGGATCTTGTGATAACAAAGGATTTATTGCGCTTATGAAGTTCACGATGAAAGTAAATCTTTTGACAGAAATGCTTCTGTGCAACGGTCTGTACAAAAGGAACGGCTCTCCTTAAAGGCATATCTCACTAGGTATTTAATATGATACGTTTTAAACCCAAATGATAATGGGCAACTGGACAACACTTAGAAATGCGGGAATTCTTCTGTTAGCAGGAAGAAACATGGCTTAAAATGATACCAAATCAGACGCAGATGTCAAAATAGTTATCAAGCAGTAAACAAGTGACAAGTGACGGCAGGTATATACTCGTACATCTGAACTACTAATAAAATGGGGATTATCTACTTCCCGTGAAAGTTGCAGCGTTGTTATATTAAATGGCCATTGAAAATGAACCATTAATCAACGGACTGCAGGCAGGCAAGCAGGCAGCCAGGTAGGCAGGTAGGAATCCCTAAAAATGATGCTGTTGCGCAATAGGCACAGATTTCTAGAATGTTTTACAAGTAATACACAATTTATTAATAACATTACTAAAGTTTATTAACTCCACTTCATGGTGGCACCAAATGAAAATAGTGTGGCCTGACTTTTTTAAATCTTTCGTTGGCATCCATTAAATTTAATGGAAACGGAAAGAATTTTAACACCGTAATAATTATATGTATACGCGTGAAAGATTATATATATCCATAACATACTCTTATTAATTGGATAAAATGACCATGATACTCATATATCTCAACTTTTCTAAAAACAATCACCGTCAGTAATTGAATTTCAGAACCCTTCCTGCAATTTAAAGTCATTAGAAAAGAGAATAAGCGCCCATTTCGAGCTGAAAAACGAATATAAATCTCCCGTCACCTACATTTTCATTTAAAAAGGCATTACGGGTATCAAATGAACCCGAATCTAAAAATATAATTACAAGTGTTTTCTAGCTATTTATCGTCGGAATGGGGTTGGCTGCTCTTTCTGTTTTCGTTACTCGGGTTCGTCTAAAAGGTGATGAGAAAAACAGGACCATTTATTATCGGGTAAGTTATTACAACAGACATTGCATTAGAGTTCTAACGGAAACCAACTTTCCCCCGCTATTTAACTTCAGCGGGCAATCAGATATCGGTAATACCCTATCATTATAGTGCACGTAGCTGGTTATTATACAACTTGGAAATATATTATTTATAATATTGGGTGATGTATCATTATTTATTAGTTAAATGAAATGAGAAGGACTATGAATCTTGGATATTTTTTATTTTATTTTAGGGTTCTATTTCTATAGTTCCATCCTGATAGGATGGCGCCTTGCCGTAGTTCAAGTACTACTCGAACAGGTGGAGCAGCTTACACGTTCTAGTGTTCCAAAGAGCCAAACCTTAGGTGTTGGTGAGTAATCGGACATCAAACCCAATTTCCTGAAAAAGGACAGCTAGTCTTTCATTATTGATCGTTATAGTGTCGGTAAGACATGAAAGCAAGAAACTAGAAGAAAAGAAGAAAAGAAGAAAGGAAGAAAAGACAAAAAGGTGTTCTATCAGGAGGTTCCTGTAGTTAAGAGGAGATATTGGATCGGAAACATTTGAAATATTATTTAGTTAAATGTTTCAATACGATATGTTGACGGTACTGCAATAGTGTATCCGTGCACCGTTGGATGTCTACCGGTATGGAACGTTTCTGTGTTCTCTCGGCGCATGTTTGAATTTCAGTTTATAATCCTTCAAAAGCACTTTGCAGGTCTCTAGGTCTCTCTAAAAGTGGTTGTTTTGCAAAGCATTGAGAATACTACAATGCAAGTTCTATGCACTTCCTCTATTTCACTTGAAGTTGTGAATAATTAACTCGACTTAGGTGCACGCTTGTTCAGAGAACTTTTACTTTCGGCCATTAACTGATAAATTTAGGACAGTTACTAGTCTTAACCCTTTGTTATTTAAATTTATATCTTGCATTTATAATGCCTGTGACGTAAATGAAATGTTGGTATATCTGTGTGCGAAACTTACCAGCACATACTTTGGCTAGATTAGATGCAATATTCTACATCATAAATAGCGTCCTTTCTGTAGAGCCAGAATTCGTAGATAGGATAAGTTCTATAATTCAATGCCTGGCGGGGTATTTGCCCGAGGAGGAGTAGTTGTTAGAACGGTCCAGTACCACTCATAACCGCCCCATAATTCGGCATATAATTAGCTCTTGCTAATACTTACACCGAGCGTGTAAGTATATATAAAGCAAGCAATATTGCATGGTTCGAGTGTGTAGGGCAAAGCACCGTACTGATGAGTCCCAAAAGGTCGAACCAGTGGTCTACGGTTTTCCATACACATTCGAAACATGCAATATTGAGAAACCTTCTAGGATAAAATAAGTTCCATATTCCATGCAATTTTTTCGTTGTTCTGCCAACTGAAATAATACATGCGCTGGACATTTTGGAAGAGGTATGAGAATTTAATAACTAGCAAGCACATGAAAACGTATCTAAGTACGTCCCATGGTTTTGCAAAAGAATTATTTTCTGGCATATAGCCGTTCGTTTTACGCTCGAGTGGAGGAAGTCTTACACTTTTGCATTTTCCTGCAATTCCTGCATATTTCTTACAAATCCTTATTCCTCGCCTTTTCCTCTCTTTCAAGGCAGGACGATGAACTTTTGTAGCTCTTTTCTTGCAATCCTTGCATGAGCAAGACCAGTTGAGAAAAAAAGAAAAGCAAGATTCTCGTGATACTACTACTTTTAGGAGCTAATACTTTGCATCTATTTGCTTGAACGTTAGAAATACATCATACTACATCAAATAGGTGCCTATCTCTACTGAGATTCCCGACGTTGGAATTTGTTTATAAGTTTGGACTCCGAAAATTTCTAGTATTGTATAGTGGGGGTAGCAATGGCAAAGCAGACGACGGTGACCCCGAGAGTGCTGGTATGTATCACCAACTATAATTTTTGAACTTCCACCAATAACAGAAAACTGTCGAATTCCTTCTTGGTGAATTGGCAGTGGTAGGTCCGCTCTTTTGCTAGCGAGTTGGGTGGCTGGAAATAGTCCGAGAAATGAGGAAAATTACCTGAAATAAATTACGTCTACACATAACAGCTGAATATACAATATGATAAAACTAGTAATAAAGGAAGGCGGTCAAGAATGTGGAGAGCCGATTCGGACGGGCTGCACTTCTTTTTGGAGGGAGTAGGAGTGCGAGTGGAGCGCTCCACATCGTCTTCGACTATAATAATTCTGAAATTCCGATATAATCTCGAAAATTCACATTCAGTCTCGAAAATTCCGACTTCATCTCACTTAGTCTTTGAGAAGTTCAAAGTAAACTCACAAATTCAAACTTGTTCTAGGATATTCTCACTTAATCTCGGAAATTCCGACTTAAACTCGCAAGATCATAGTCTTAAACTTGAAAATTTCGGCTTATTCTTAGCAATTCCCATTTAATATAGTAAATTCCTACTCAAACTCCGACTTAGGGGCCAATGTACGTGTCCAATTGTAGAGGCCCGCATGTTGACCTTTTGTGCGCAAGCGGTAGATCAGATTTTAATGAATAAGATCGGAAAATGTTCATACCTCTGTGTTGGCATATTAAGTTTTTGTGATTTGAATCATTGAGTTATTCGTTATTTACGAAACGAGTGCTAGAAGACATTTTTCGCGCATGAGCGCAATGATTGAAGCACGAGCGACGAAGGAGCGAGAGCTTCATCTGCGCGAATGCGTCGAAGACGTCTTCGCGCATCGAGGTTCGTACAATATTTTTTGAAACGAACATTATAATTTTTTAATTATTAACTAATAAGTTTCTAATTTAAAATTTCAAAAAATCAAGTGGTTACATTGACAGATTTCCATTTGACAATTATTGTAGAAAATGACATTTGGTTTAATTTATTTAATTGAGTTGTCAAAGTGTCAATCGAATTAATAGCGATTTATCTTTATTCTTTCACTATTTTCAACATCCAAATTGGAGAAATGGCGTTTTGTTAACCAAACTTTATTACTATCAAGTCAAATTATTTCTAGAAAGCCTGAAAGGGCCAGTGCTTTTTGCTAGATTTCGCGCACTAGTGCGCGAACACTACGCTTGAGTTTGTTTGTCGGGTTCGCGAAATGTCATTTTGAGAGCGGTGAGTTCAAAAAGGTATTTTGGACTTAAGTTATAGAACGTGTACCTTCATTGCAAAATTAATGAACTTAAGGACATGCTGCAAACTTTTCTTAAAAATTTGCGATGTAGCCCATTATTGTAAGTGTAGTATGTATAGAGTTTTTGGGTAGGATCTGAAGCAATTTTCATAATTTTCTTAATACCCTTGCCACCTTTTAGGCTGACCAATTTTTTTGCAAGTACATAATATGGAGCAGTCTTTGCGTCTTTTTTAGGGAAGCGCACGACATGATTTATTGCCGCTCGGATATTGTCAAAGGACACTGATGCACATTTCTTTCTACAACGAGGACGCCGCTACCCCAAGTTACATAAATTGTGCATATACAGTGTGTCACGTTAAAGTTGTCTACATAATATGGAAAACTTTTTTCTTATTAATTTTACGAAAAAATGCTCCTTATAAAAAGTTCTGCTTTTTAAGAAAATAATACCTATTAAACTACTAAAACTTATCCCAAGTTGTAATAGTTTTCTTAGAAAGCAGAACTTTTTATAAAGAAAATTTTTTCGTACTTGAATTTAGTTTGTTAGTATTTTCTTTACGGTTGTGAAGTGCATAATTTTATCAGGGTGTCTGTTATTAGAAATGTCTGCAGCTTCCCGAAAATTTTTATAATTTTTTTCCAACAATAGCTCTTTAATAATTAAAGAGCTTTTGTTGTGATATCCCGATAGATTCTTAAATTATTGTAGAATCTATCGGGATATCACAAGTTGTCTTATTACCTGTTATAATGGTAAAGTAAATAGGGTTGTTAGGTATACTATTAGGTACCTATTAGAGGATCAACCGGAGCAGTTTGTTAGATATTTACTAAGCAGTCGCAGGTGAAGCATCACACAAATCCACTCCAAAATTACATTCTAAGCTTGTCCTAACGACAAGCGAAATCTACGCAAACCGCAGACGAGTCCTTCGTAACTTCAACGATACACATTCGCAAAGCTTAACCGCGACTACCAGTAGATTTTGTAACAAGGGTAAAAGCTCGACGCACAGTCCAGAGAGAATCTCTCTGAAAAAGCACCGGCATAAACTAAATTATTTAGGAGTTTCAAGTGAAATTGAATAATGGTAGCAGCAAATAGCGTCTCTTTTTGTGGAAGTCTTTTAGTTTGGGTTCAAGTTTGGGTCACGGACACGACTGGAGATCGATAGTTCGTCAAAATAATTTAATTGAAAGCTTAGTATCGGGGCAAAAGCTTCTGTTTGGTGGCTGTTTATGGGTTACACCCTGCCTATAAGTAGGGCGTGGTAGAAGGTTGATTTAAACAAAAAGTAGTAATCCCTGTTGTATCAAGGTTCTTTCTCATTTATTCAAACGTATAGAAATATGAAGATTTAACAAAAATGTATGTATGCAACCAAAGAGATTTTCAAGTTATGCTACCTGTTCTCACAAGGTGCAGTAATTGTATGCCATAATAAAGTTCTTTACGTATGTATATTTTTAATTGACTTTTTATTTGTACCGAGGGATCAACAGCTATGGATTTCTGGTGTACACCCATGTGGGTTTCCATGGATTTCCGTGGATATCTGCGGATGTCTATGGATTTTTATGGATGTCTGTGGATGTCTTTGGATGTCCGTGGATTTCCGCGGATTTCTGTGGATGCCTGTGGATTTCAATGCATGTCGAAGTGGCAAGTGCGCATGCGCAAATGCGCACGAACCTTATGCCGCTGTTTGCAAACAAAACTGAAGTATTTATACATATTATGTATATGTGGGAAGTGCACGAGTGCGAGGATGCTATAATACGAGTTACAAAGTAAGTAAGCACATTCGAATATTGTTTACTATGTTCATCAGGACATAGTTACTTAATTTAATACTACCACGTGTTTCGAAAAATTTAAACATAATATTTGTGACTATAAAATTCAAACCTTTATTTTCTTTTTAATTCTCTGGTCTCTTTTACCAATGGGAATTATTATAATTCTCTGCTGATAGTATTGTACAGTACCTATAATATTTTACAGGTATAATATTGATTCGATTTTATTTCTTTCTGGAATGGACCTCCAACCTGAACCTGAGTTCCGAGAGGACTGTTTTCGTGAATTTGAAGAGACTCTAAATATTTCCGTACCTGATTCTCTGAAAAATGTGTTAAAAGTCAATGGATGCAACAACGCTGCAATCGTGCGTGACATTTCTGAGGATGATTTGGAAGAGATAGAGAAATGCATGGTAACAGAGACAGCTCTGGATTTAATCCCAGAAAGCGAATACCGTTTTTTTATAGGAATCCACTGAAAATATGGATTGTTTGCAGGATTATTTTTCAAATCATCCTACAAACATCGCTTTTAATCGAAACCTCGACGATTCTCTTCAGCCACAATGCGGAAAATTTTATGCCATCTATCACAAAAATTGTCAGTGATGAATGCGAGGATAAATAAATACATAGTGTAGTTTTTGAGAAAATGAACGAAATAGTGACAGAGAATTCTTGTGGACTAAACCAGATGGTATTTCTAAAGTTTCGGGAGAGTTCATTTTTTACGGGCCTATAGAGACCCAGATAAAAGATGACGAAGTACCGTTGCAACTAAGTGATCTGCAGTTGAAGCAAATTAACGATGTAGTTAATTAGTGATATTTACACACAAATGAAACAAAAATAAGTCCACTTCGTTTCTAATTTATTTTTTTTGTTTTTCTATTTTTTTAGTTTATATTTTTTCGTTTTTCTCTTATATACTTACCTGTCTGTTTGTAAAAGATATAATAAAAAGTTATAATAAAATTCACAATAACTATTGCTTTATACCGACAACAGTCTTAAAAATAACACTGGTAGGCAAAAACCGCGGGTTTTTGATTTATAGCAAATTTAGACCATTAAAATAATTTTCTTCCATCCCCCTCAGATTTTTTAGAATAATCGCATATTTTCGTGTACTTAACTAAAAGTTAAACTCTCTGCTTAGACCAGTATAATTCGTGAACTAAGGGACACTGTAATTAATCAACTTGATGCTGCTTGTTGAGCTGTATCTGCAAAAAATGAATGCGTATACTCAAAAAAGGAGACAAGAACATAAATTCCATTTTTGGAGTAGTATTATGGATCACCGCCTAGTACTTTATCATGGAATTTTTTGTCTATTTGCAGTTTCGGTGACTTTTGACTTTTAAATTTCGTGGATGTCCATGGATGATCGTGGATGGTCGTGGATTTCTGCGGATGCTCATGGATGTCCGTGGATTTCTGTAGATGTCTGTGGATTCCCATGGATGTCCATGGATTTCTGCGGATTTACATGGATTTTTTGGATTTCCGTGGGTTTATTTCACAAAAATTGATTTCTAGTGTAAACATTTTGGTCAGCAGTTGGCCTCTCGACTTGTACTGACTTCTTTATCTATTATGGAATAAGACAATACACGTAGGTACTTCTGGATTGTTCTCACAAAATAGTTTGATCAGTAAATCTTCAACGGAAAAATAGAAAAAAAAACAAGACAAATTCTGCATTTCATTGCAAGATTATGATGCATACCTCATTACAAGTAACTAAGATAATATGTTTGTTTCACTTACAGACCTGGTATATGTATAAGTTTGAAGCATCTTTAAATGCACTAAGTAACTAAAAATATACACGACGCCAATCGATAAACTGACAGTTTGAAACAATGAGGATTTGCTGAAGCAAGCAAATTAATCTCGCCTGCCAATTTGGCTGACTGGTTATTTAATCAACTCGTTCAAATATTGAAACTTCGCCACTCGGTGCTAAGCATGTGGTATTTCTTGGTTGAAATTAAAAATTGACTAGTAACATCTTGAAGCATTATCAGTACGTTAGGATTAGTCGCATTTCTCTTCGTAAATATGAAAATAGATGGCTTTTGTGGATATTGCGTCAGAAATTCAGTCATGCTATTGCGCTAAAAGCGTATAGAAGTACAGGGAGAGGGTGTACCTGTCACGATTTGATTGATCGTGAAACAATATCAGGGTGTAACACGTAGATGCATATGTTTTTATCGATAATCCTTAGTATGGAAGGAAGTCTGGAAAGAAAGTTTTTATTGCTTGTTATGCTAGACTGAATTTATATGGGAAATTATTTATATGAAGCATTTTAGTGTCATACATATATTGTTTATGAGGCATTCAATGCACAATCTAACCGCCTTCTGAAGTATTAATAAGGAAATTATAGCACACACATTTTAAAAACTTTTAATTTTTTCATCGGGACGATCTAGTTAAATGTGTTAATTTTATAACCGAATCGCGCTGTTACGTTAAAGATTTAACGCTCGAATGTTGTCTGGATGGAATCCGGGTTCGCAGTCCGTAATTAGTCTGAAAACGAATTTCACTGCTGTTAGGTTGTTAAATTACTCTTTCTAGTAAAAAACGTTTACTTCCACATCCTTCCTGCTGAATTCTTGTTTAATTATCGCGCTAGGTGTTCACTTCGGAATCCGGAACTGGAAACTGGAAGTTGCTAATTCACCTGCGTATTTGGAAAAGATATAAATAAAATATAAATCAGTTCTGATAATCCTTCAATCCTTAGTTCTTTGTATCGCATGAAATAATTTTCAAGATATGCAGCTGTTCAAATGGCAATGTATTCTCTAATTTAATGTTTACATAATTGTTCAGAAATAAAGTTTGAAATCTGTTGGTTATTAAATAAAATGAACATTTCGGAATGGGGAAAACTGAAACGAAACTACAGTTCCACAGAAAGGTGCAGAATAATGTGGTCTTAAATTTACGACTAGCAATAAATACCTGTCTGACTACCCATCAGTTCTAACAAGTCAAAATTTTATTGCACCTATGTCTTAAGAGTTCTAAGAAACCCTAAAGGCCCCTACAGACGTTCCGTTTTACCTTGATACTTGCCTGGACAGTTCTAGTTTTAAGGCAAGCCTCTAGAGATCAAAAGTATCCACATGTAGCGAGTTCAGTTTCATACCTTTTCTCAGTCTTGAGGCTACGTGGTAGTGTGATCATGTCAAATCTCAGTGACGATCTTCTAATAGCGGTTTCTTTAGCCTTAGCTTTAAGAAAAAAAAGTAAACATAGATCAAAATGGGCAAAATCGTGGCTTTTAAAGAGGGCCCAACTCTCGCACATAAATTTGTTAAATGAAATAAGGTTGGAACCCGAAGACTGGAATAATTACCTTCGGATGGATGAGGCTACCTATTTTGAGCTTTTGCATCTGGTAACGCCTCTTATTAAACGTAAGAACACTGTAATGAGGGCCGCTATAACTCCACATGAGCGACTTAGTGCCACCCTTCGTTTTCTGGCCACAGGAAACAGTTATGCTGATTTAAAATTTAGAACTGCAATATCTGCACAGGCTTTATCGCAAATAATCCCAGACACGTGCAAAGCTATATATAAAGTGCTGAGGAAACGTTATTTAAAGGTAAGTTGCATAGGTATTCAATTAACACTATTTCAATGTAGTTAATATTTTCTAACTTTACTACTTGGTAGAAGTTCATGATGAAATAAACAATTACACTGCGCACTGCCAATATATAACGTTTATTTTAATACTTTTCTTAATCATTCTGATGATGAGATAGCCTTTTATCTTGAAACCGGTCAAAAGGATTAAAATAAAAAGAAATTTCTTAATCATTCTGATGAGATACCCTTTAACTTGAAACCGGTCAAAAATATTAAAATAAACGTTATATATTGGTAGTGCGCAGTGTAATTGTTTATTTCATAACACTATTTCATTCACGATTTTTATTATAACTGAAACTGAAAGTACATACTGTATCTCATAAATAACCAAAAAACACAAACAGTAAACAGTACCTGTAGGAAATATAAAACAGACGACTATAATATTTTATTAAGTATTTCTTCCCCTACACATTTTCATTGAAGGTATGGAAATACTGTGCAGCATCGTAGTTGGCTCTTGGCTTTGGGCAGCATCGTACCTTGACTTTGTGACTGTCGGAGAGCCATTTTACTATTTGTGTATATTTGAGGTGAATATTGCATTTGCTGCTTGTGTGCAAAAGTAGCTTGCAATTGTGTGACTGCAGACGACGTTGAAGGTTGAAAGTTATTTTGTTCACTTACTATCTTGGAACTTCTACCGAGACTTCCTAATTTTGCTTCAAAAATTGCGTCATTAATTAATTTTTGACAAAATACAGCTTGTTCTTGGGCCAGTGTTCTTAATTCTTCTGCAATATGTTTCCCGTATGATTCATATTGTTGAAAATCTGATGCTTTTAATTTATTCACTACTAAACCTAAAACTTCATCAGATTTATCATTCCTTCCCTTCCTTTTAGGCCTACTGGTTTGAGATGAGGATGCTTGAGACCGTATGGATGAAGGAGTGTCAGAACTCAATAGTGGCGAAGTAAAATCATTACCCTGTAGAAGATAAAAAAATAATTTTTAGCCATATATCATTACCGAGAGACGCACGAATGAGATAATCGTAATTTGATTATTATCGTACTATAAGTAAAAGTAGTTATGGGAAAAAATATTATGTTTTCAGTTTTTATTTCGCAACAGGAAAAGCAGTAACTAAATATAATATTAAATTTTAGTTTCCAAATACGGAGATCGAATGGAAAAATATTGGCGCCGAGTTTGACCGCAGATGGCAGTTTCCCAATTGTTTGGGTGCTGTGGACGGGAAACACGTCCAAATTACCCCACCAGCAGGAAGTGGATCATATTTTTTTAATTATAAAAAGAGTTTTAGTTTAGTGTTAATGGCTATAGCAAATGCGAATTACGAATTTCTTTTGTGCGACATTGGAACAAATGGGCGTGTTTCAGATGGGGGAGTTATTGAAAACACAATGTTTTTCGAAAAACTTGTGAATCATGAACTTAATATCTCTACTGTAAATAATAATGAACTTCCATATGTATTTGTAGGGGACGAAGCATTTGCACTTCGTACAGATTTCTTAAAACCTTTTAGTCAAAGGGAATTAAATTTTGAAAGAAAAATATTCAACTACAGATTGTCTAGGGCACGTAGAATTATTGAAAACGCTTTTGGAATAATGGTTGCACGGTTCAGAATTTTTCATGCGCCTATTAATTTAGACATAAAACACATAGAACAGGTCGTAATGACTTGCTGTGTATTACACAATTTCTTACGCAGAAAGTGTTCTAATTCCTATAGCCCGCAAACATGTCTAGATGAAGAAGACAAAGCAAATGGTGAAATAATTCCTGGACTCAGGAGTGAAACGCAACTTTTTGGATTAGAAAGAGGCTTTAATAAAAATTACGGAGAGGCAGCAAAAAATGTACGACTGAGATATCTGGAATATTTTAACGGCGACGGAATTGTCGAATGGCAAAATAATTTTGTAAATGGAAACTAGGAACTTAATAAAATATTCCATCCTTACAATTAATTTTCACTTTACCTCGTCTTCACTTATGTCCCCTGCAGCCTCTTCACTCTCATCCTTTTCATTCATATTAGAGGTACTTTCTCTTGGAGTCTCCTGATCTAACAGAAACAATAATTGGTCAAAATACCACAAAGAGGGCTTATAGATGTCATCTTCGCCGGCTCCTATAATAACATATAAATTCAGTTATAAATTCTCTAGAATAACCCCTCAAATCTGTCATTATTAATGCAAAGAAGGAAAATGCAACTTAACTTCGCACTGTCTTGGCTTGACCTGAAGACTCTCGTCCATCCACACGTTCCGTCTTGCTCGTAGACCGGCAGGCTCGCGCGCAAAATTTCAAACAGACTCTGAATTCCTTCGAGCCAGATCACTGAACTGTACACGCAGGAAAAGTCTTAAGACTTGCTATCCACACGTACCGTCTTACCTTCAGACTTAGAACTGCGCAGGCAAGTATCAAGGTAAAACGGAATGTCTGTAGGGGCCTTAAGTCATAGTACCTATAAGTACGGCAAATAAGATACCTAAACGCTTTGGTCTTGCGCAACACAGCGAGTATAAAACAAGGCAGTCAGTATTCGAACTACGTTTCATAAATATATTTTGTCCACGACTATCTTACAACATACTCTTTATACTTGTGTTTCTTCAATCATAATTAGATACATTAATCACTGCAGTGAATAATGAATATTATTCACTAAACCAATAGGAACATCGCTTTGACCCTCTTTTACATTTATTTAGTAGGCCGCGATCGCGATGTGTTAGTTCAAATTGAAACGTCAAATCAGCATGGTTTGCTTTTAATTTGAAATGCATATTTTAAAAAAGAAGATATAATGAGTAGCGAGAGTGAAAACGAGATTTCTTTAACAGCTCCAGCAATAAAAGAAGCTGCAGAACTTGCCTCATTAGATTCATTGCCCAAAAAACCAAGAAAATTATACCTGAGAGCATATGTATGAATCTTTCTTACACTGGAGAAGGGAAATAAAGGTAAATTCTTTCTGGGAATCTGTTTTGATAGTCGTGGACAAAGTATAGTATACAACTCGTTATAATGATACTATTGTTACCTCGGATGATTACAAAACTCGCTCGCTTCGCTCGCTCGTGTTGTAAACTTCATCCTCGGTAATAATAGCATTCATTATAAACTCGTGTATAATATACTATTAACAACTTTTTCATATTTTTCATCGGGACGATCTTGTTAAATGTGTAAATTTTATAACCGAATCGCGCTTTTAACTTTAAAGATTTAACGCTCGAATGTTGTCTGGATGGAATCCGGGTTCGCAGTTCGTAATTAGTCGGAAAACGAATTTCACTGCTGTTAGGTTGTTAATTTACTCTTTCTAGTAAAAAACGTTTACATCCACATCCTTCCTGCTGAATTCTTGTTTAATTATCGCACTAGGTGTTCACTTCGGAATCCGGAACTGGAAACTGGAAGTTGCTAATTCACCTGCGTATTTGGAACGGAAAAGATATAAATAAAATATAAATAAGTTCTGATAATCCTTCAATCCTTAATTCTTTATATCATCTATATAAATAAAAATGAATCGCTAAATGTGTTGCTAAGCGCAAAACTCGAGAACGGCTGGACCAATTTAGCTAACTTTTTTTAAAATATTCCTTGAAGTTCGAGGAAGGTTCTTATGAAGAGAAAAATTGGAAAAATTGCCCGGAAAAACGTAAAAACCCCAAATCAATTGCCGCATGTAAGAAAGATCATCACTTGAGAACGGCTCGACCGATTTGGCCGATCGTTTTTATTGTTGTGTTCGTAATTGTCAGAACAAGGTTTGTGTTTCGGAAAATCCACCAGAAAATTTGAAAATTCGGGAAAAACTTAAAGTGCTTAACGGCTGGACCGATTTGGCTACTGTTTTTTTTAACTATTCGGGAAAAATGAAAGTGCTTTTTTCTATGGGATTTTTGTATGAACTCAAGACACCATTCGAACGATGGATATGCGTAAGTCGGAAAATTCAGAAAAACTGTTAAAATCATAACTCTCGATCATAACTGACGAGGAACGACATAAATATATGTGGTTGATTCTTTTTAGTTTTGTTCGTTATGCTCCCGGGATGGAATTTACTCATTACAATTGATGTATATAGCCAGGTAAATTTGAAATAGTTTATCTCATGAAACTGGTAACGGCACTTTACTGGCTAAGCAACATATTTTAAATGAATTTTTAAACGAATGAGGTAATGTGTTAATTTCTAGAATGAAGGAACGGCTCGACGGATTGGACTTTTTTTGTTGGTAATTGTGTGAGGATGGTTCATAAACAAAATGTGTATAAGTGAACAGATAGTGATATTGTTGTTGTTTTCAGTCCTGTTCAATAAGCTTCCATCGTCGAACAAAAATTTCGTACGTAGAAAAATTACAATTTGTGCTGTTATTTGTGTTATGATCAATAGTGCAATGCTGCCGATCAGACGGAGCAACATTGGTCGTCGCACACGTATAGCAAGAAGAACAGGAAACTCACGACTGAGTTAATTTCTAGAATGAAGGAACGGCTCGACGGATTGGACTGTTTTTTTTGTTGGTAATTGTGTGAGGATGGTTCATAAACAAAATGTATATAAGTGAACAGATAGTGATATTATCGTTGTTTTCAGTCCTGTTCAATAAGCTTCGATCGTCGAACGAAAATTTCGTACGTAGGAAAATTACAATTTGTGCTGTTGTTTGTGTTATGATCAATAGTGCAATGCTGCCGATCAGACGGAGCAACATTGGTCGTCGCACACGTATACCAAGAAGAACAGGAAACTCACGACTGAATCAGAACGATGGACAACGCGAAAAGCGAATTGAGTTGGAGAGACTACGATTGTCACAATCACGATCTGAGCAGCCACAGGAAGAACGGGAAGACCAAAATGCCGACAATGGATTGCGAAAGAGACACTATCGAGCGTACACATCAGACGATTATATGACGATCGCATGGAACATAACCTGAATAATACAAGAATATTGCAGTAATACAAACACGTAATCAGATTTTAACTCCAAATGGAGAAAAATGTTTCATATTGAATAAACGATTTGGTTAATGAATCAAAATTTCAATACGAAAAGTAATTTTAGGCAGGACAACGTCTGCCGGGCCCGCTAGTATGAAATAATTTTAAAGATATGCAGCTGTTCAAATGGCAATGTATTCTCTAGTCTAATGTTTTCATAATTGTTCAGAAATAAAGTTTGAAATCTGTTGTTTATTAAATAAAATGGACATTTCCAAATGGGAAAAACTGAAAGGAAGCTGCAGTTTCGCAGAACGGTGCAGAATAATGTGGTCTTATAAATTTACGACCAGCAATAAATACCTGCCTGGTTACCTATCAGTTCTAACAAGTCAAAATTTTACTGCACCTATATTTTAAGAGTTCTAAGAAAACCTAAGTTTATCGATTCATTTTATTTGTGTGTGGAGGGTAGGAGGAAGGTGTATTGTAAGTATTGTAAGTTTTAGATTTAGATTAATTTTTAATTCCTGAGGATGCGGACGTTGTCAGCGAAACACGTGTCGGGTTTAATTACTGTGCCACTGTCTAAATTCGCGTGTGGGGTTAACTGCAGATTATAGAGTTCCGCAGTGGGGATCGGGTTGAGAGACGATGCGAGCGCCAGTGAATAATAGACGCGAGATCCGGTCCATGCTTCTGCTTTTTTGGAGATAATTCTTTTCATTGCAATCCGATTTTTTAAATATTTAAAAACCAGTAGATTCAGAAAGGTAAAGGGCAAAAATATTATGGAAGGTAACTCTTGATATCTGAGGTCGTCTTTGAGATAACGTGAGTTAAACGAGAAAATACAGAATAATGATAATTCCAGGTTTTGAGCGGCGCGTGTCCATGAATTCGGGGTTTTGTTTCATGTTTCCAATATATTTATATTTTTTCTGGAGCAGATACAGATATCGGAGGAACACCTGTCGATGAATCGTGAAAAGCTGAATACGATAGTATAAATTTCTCATTACGACAATTTTTTTCATAAAAAGTATAATCCAAGCAAGCATGGCAATTAGAGAATTGAATAGATAAATCAAGTACAGATTTTGTTTTCTTTTAGTTTAACTTTCTTCATTTAACTCAGAATAACTCCTATAGAGATGCATCATGCATTGATAATCTTTTATTTTGCTCTCATCGCGTAAACAGAAATACAAGCATGAAGGAAACATTTGCACTCTCTTCTGAACTGCAGTAGCGATATTTCTTTAGCTCTAACACAATGCAAGTACAAGATAACTTAATTTGTTTCTTTTAATCGAATAGTATCCTGACAAAGGAGTGCACTTGTTACGAGAGAATGAATACATCCGTAACAGCAGGGATTCAGAGTAACTATTCTTGTTTTAATTTGAAACTCGTATCCACTTTTGTGTAAGAAGTTACAGTTGTAGTCAGAGATTTTATTAGAAGGGTAGGAATTTTCAGGAGATTTATTATTAAAATGCGACAGAAAAATATTCGCTTTTAAGATTTATCACGAGACTCATTTACTATTCTTGATGTAGACCTGGAGGGATGTAATAAAAGAAAAAATTATATTGAAATTAAGAGATGTTTTTATACAAAAAAAATGTGAATTTAAATTGAATGTTAAATGCGCTTACTGCACCTTTTATTGCTTAGATTCAGTGAGAACTTTCTTTAAGCAAATAATCTGTATCAACCATCAACTACTTGTCTCGTTATTTCTGTCTGGTGTGCAATGGTCAGATAACTGACCACTTAAAATGGATTACGCTGGTGCAACCCGACCTGCTCATATGAATGTATTAGGAACACAAGCTATTCCTCAAAATAAATCTGGTTTATCTGCGATGCCTGGCATGATAATTCCAGTGGATAGAAATTTACTAAATATATACCTGCAATTAAATAAGTTTGACTTAAATGCAGCAGTGCTTATACTGTGTACTGCACTGATGAAATTTTTAACAGAATGTCTGAAGCTAATATTTTATGTGGTAAATAATAAAGAACAGCATTAAAGAAGATAAACACCTGCATTTAACCGAACTTGTTAAAACCCTCTTTCGTCCATTATTCTTAATGCAAACAGTACTAATGAGATAATTTGCAATTCCGCAGAACAATGCTTAATAAATATTCCCAAACTCAACAGAATTGCTCTGGATATAAGTGTTACAACAGAATTAATAAAAGGGCCCCTTTAGGAATTATGCCCCTATTATAAAACCACTTAATATCTGTACACTTGGGCGTTGAAATTAAATTACTCTAAATCAATCAAGTCTTCTGGTGCCACAATTAGAAACTTTATGGAACATTCTCCCTTTTTTGTATTATTCGGTAACTTTTTAAATTATTCGCGTCCTTTCCAATTGTCCACTGTTAAAAGCAACCGGGAAAATCACATTTTCTTGTAAACAAAACGTTCTTCCCTTGAGGTTTCTACATCCCTTCATTCGGAGGTGAGAAAATTTTACTTAAGCTGCTTAAAAATTACTTGAACAGTTGGAAACTTTTCTGATTGTAACTTTGAAAGCTCTTGCCTTCATCAGCACACCGACTTTAGACTTTGCAGAAATGAATTAAAATTTTATTTAAAGAAGTCTTGAAAAGTCTTACAATTATAAATGAATTGCCCTCTTACTATTTTCAAAGAAACAACGTAATGCTATTAGCCGACTTCTTAAATTTCTAATTCAAACTTACAGATAATACAAAAATAATTAAAGAGACTCCAGTAATGAAACTCCCGTGAGCTACATGACTGGAATTTCTTGCTCCTTCAAAAGCAATTGAGTCTCTTTTCATTTTAGAATTTACGTTTAAAACTATTTATGCAAATATAACTTCAGGATCAAAAGCAATAAATTAATGCTTCAAATGCTTCGAATCGATAAAAAGCATTGAACGAAAACATTTTCAAGTACCTACTTATAAGTTATAAGGCATAAATGACGATGTTGGATATTGCAATATACAGTGAGGTCCTAAAGTTTGGAATAAAATTCATAATTTCTTTTTTATCAATATATCAATGAAATGCTCGGACACGTCAATTTTTATTTTCAATTCAGAATTTTGCAAGGGATATGTAAAATATACAATTTGTCCCATTTTCATGTACAGCTGTGAATGTCAATTTTCTTAAATGGAACACCCTATACATTTTCATATTTCTGAGTAGTCCATTGACAGGCAATTTCATAAATGTGGCATTTGTTACCTTTTACTTCCATGGCTATCAAGATATCAACACTTGAATTTAGAAATTCGTCAAAACTAGAAGCAAAAAAAGCAAAGTATACCTCACACAACCGTATGACATCAAAGATTTATGAACAAAAATACGAAATGAAATTCGGAGAATCACAACTGAAGTTATTAGAAATGTTCTTTACGAATTTAAGTACAGTTTGGCTATAGCTTAGCAAGTTCTTGGAGCTCACACTGAACATTTACTTTAGATTATTTTTGATGTGAATTACTTGCTTGTGTTTTTACTCAACATTGTTTGTTATTTCGTGGTAGTTTTGTAAACCTAATTTCCAATCTCGGCAATCTAGCTTTTCTAGAAGTTCAGATATCCTAATTCTAATTTTGAGGAATATCTAAATTCAAATGATAATATCTCGATAGCCGTAGAGGTAAAAGGTAACAAATGCCACATTTATGAAATTGTCTTTCAATGGCCTACTTAGAAACATGAATGTATATAGGGTGTTCCATTTCAGAAAATTGACATTGACAGCGGTACATGAAAATGGAACATCCTATATATTTTATAAGTTCCTCACAAAATTCTAAATCGAAAATAAAAATTGACGTGTCCGAGCATTTCATTGAAATATTAATAAAAAAGAAATTATGAATTTTATTCCAAACTTTAGGACCTCACTGTAGATGCCACGATGCCAAGTAATATGAGTATATGGTGATACAGAAGCATGATGAAGATACTGTGAAAAGATAAGGTTAGCAATAGGGAGGTATTAGAAAGAGTTTGGGGACAAGCGAAAAGTATGGAAGATAATAAAGAGAAGGAGAGATAGGATGGTACTACACAGGTACTACACACTCTGAGACACGAAGGAATAGTTCGCGTCATACTAGAGTCGGAGATAAGAACAAAAAGAGGTGGGGGGTAGACCCAGATTAGACTACTCTCCTCAAATAGTTGGGGATGTAGGTAGGGGAAATGCATAGGCTAGCTCAGGTTAGGAAGGGATGGAGGTACGCGTTCAACCAGTCTTCGAACTGAGAACTTTGTGATAATGAAATGGTACCTATATATTATGGTTTTGACCTTTCCCTGAATTTCAAGGATATTGTGCCTTCGTGCGTGTTTATTTATATCAGTTTGAAAGATTACAATCAAACCTCGAAACATGATGATCCTATTATGAAATGTGTTATTTTTCCATTCCCTACCTATGCAGCTATAGAAAAATAAGAAATAACTCGACTTTGTACATCATTTTTGGCGCAGAGGCTCTAACAAACTTTTACTTTAAAACAAATCCGTTTTACACACACCTGTGAGCGTACAGGAGAAACTTTGCCATTAACAATATATTTACACTGCCACACTCGAATCAAGCAAGCTCTTTAGGGGTTACGCAAACAAACAGCACCATTTTGTCTCCAGTAATGCTCGAGTTCTCCTTATACGCTTGGAACAGTCACGTGAAATGTTGCCTACCTTATACTTTGAAGTTTACCTATTCACACCGAGTTGATGGAAGGCAATGTTATCTGACGACGTCTTAAATTTTACATATCATTTAAAAGTTAAAATCTACGCTCCAGCGGTTTTTTATTTAAATTGAGGGAATTTTTGTTGAATCGAAGTTTCCTTGCTTCTGTGGAAGTGGAATTTTTGTTTAAATGCGTACGGGTGGAGAAAAAAGACGCGTTTGTACAGTAGCGCACTATAGTTCTTTGTTGCCGGATTTGAGATGCTCAAGGAATCGCTGTTTTTCATGTATGCATGCTTACTGTACTCTTTTTAGGTGTAAACACTTCGAATGCGGATACTTGCCCTTGTTTGAAAGACTAGAGATTTTTTAAGGCCAAGGTCTAGTAAAAAAAAAGAGTTAATTCGGGTAAAACGCGCTATGCACGATTCCCCAACTCTCAAATTGGCTAGTACGTTTCTTGGTAACGAAAATGCCACCCCAAAAACTATGGACATGAAAAATAATTGTATAGAACTGGCCGTAATAAGCGTTAAGCAAGTTACAGGCATCTACAACTCTCTTAAGTTTCTTTAAGCTGTAGAAAATTGGACTTTACTTTTAGGCATTAATTTTCGATTTTTACGCTGACTCGGCTAATAAAGTACAAGTTGGTGTTTTCTTGTGAAGAGCAAGCGAAGGAAAACCGAAGGGAAAACAGAGTCTTAGACTTTATAAAACGGGGTTTATTGTGAATTAAATTTTTACCCAATCGTGGTTCTGGTTTCTTGGCAGAGCCCTCCCTCTTGAACAAGTCACGAAGCCTTCGCTGGTTGTAAGCGTATTAATTATCACGTGATATGATAAAAGAAGGTGCCTGGTCCTGCTTTTTCAGCAAAACCGATGACATAGTGAAACCTTCCTGTTTCCAAGGACATGAAGACTAGAGTTTGAGAGTTCCCACGATCTTGAACTTTCATTTGAGCTGAATCGTCCCAGTACCTACAAACTGCTTTACTTAAATCTTGCTTCCACTTTTGTGATTGTGAGGGCTCATCGAAAGCTGTAGCGGTTTCGATCCCGCGAAAAGTAGATCTGTCTTCCATTTGATTTTGCGTCCGTTTTAGTTTCATTCGTCAGATTAGGGTTAGGTCAGCAGCACCGAAGATGTCATTCACGACGCATAGAAAGCCAAGCATTACAGCAACCACCGTGAAAGGCTACAGCAAATTGGCTAGTACCTGATGGGCCGTTCCGGCTTGGCCGTGTGATTAAACTGATAGTAACTGTCCTGTAAATATATTTTGAGTAAGTTCCCGATGCTTAATTGTCGTTATTGTGAGATACCGACAATTAAACACTGCCCAGTCACAACTTGGCTGGTCTAGCTTATCCGTACTTAATGAGTAGTAATATGTTCAAACTCGGGAATTAAGGGTGCTTGTCAGTGAAGATTATATCGATTTGGCATTCTCGTGCGACATTCTCTATGAACGAGACGACATAAGTAGACATATAGAGCCGGTTATAGGCCATCACATGTAATTCCTTATGGACAAATTGTTTGCAGCGCTTTTTCATGTGATGGCCCAGAATCGGCAGCCGATTCTGTGCCCGTTGCCGGTTCTGGGCCAATGGCCGGTTCTAGGCCATCGGGCCATTGGCCCAGAACCGGCAATGGGCCCAGAATCGGCAATGGGCCCAGAACCCGCTGCCGGTTCTGGGCCTTCACATGAAAAAGCGCTGCAAACAATTTGTCCATAAGAATTTACACGTGATGGCCTAGAACCGGCTCTAAATGTTTTTGGCCATCGGTGATGGGCCAGAACCGGCTACCGGTTCTGAGTCAGTTGCCGGTTCTGGGCCGACAACACCAGATGTAAAAAATGTTGCAACAGGTGTTCTGAGATAATTATCGTTTATAGGCCATTGTTCAAAGTCAGATCCAGAACTGGCATATTGTTTTACTGGTGTTTAATTTCACCGAGCATTTCCGAACTCCACCGATCGGCATGCATGCAGTGGTTTGTTTCCTGTGGTGGGAGAAACGTCCTATAAAATAATATTCTGAGAGCTTAATTTACCATTTTCAGCTATAGAAGATGAGTAATATTATAATTACTGTTCTAGTTCTAGCAACTGTAACCCCAGAAAAACATCTTGTTGTTGGCGAAAATCGATAGCATCCGGGTGGCCCCTGGTGAAATGCCTAGGGAGAACTAATTCCTTATTTTCGACGTACAAGCTAGCGGCGTCCCCCAACGAGATCGCAAACTGGTTGCTGCAACGAAAATCTCTCCTCGAAGCCCGTCTAGGAGTCAGCACCTTTTATTGCTACTACGTTCTACGTATACTCCGAAACACCGTAAAAGTTCAGTTTTGATCATACGACGAGCCTACCGCACTATCAGGATACTCCGCGAGAACCGCTTCTTATTTCAATGTAAATATTTTGTAGATATATTCAGTTTTTACAGTTTTAAAATGTACATAGTTAGAGAAATAGAATTTGGTTATATTTTGTTTATGTCGTATTATTTGATCAATTTGGTCAACGTTTAACAATAGTATGTAATAGGACCCACCCTTCTGCGACTAAGAAATTAACGGTGAACAACGAATAAGTCTTCCACCGACCAGACCGTAACTACAACGCCGAACACGTTCATAAGCGAACGTGCAGATCCTCCTAGATATACAGTGTGTCCAAAAAAGTGAGACCGAGGGATACAGGTGTATATTTAGGGGCCCGAACCGAGAACGTCGTTGTATAAGTGACGTCCGAAAAGAGGAGACAAAGTAATCGTTGTAACATTCTTCAGCGAATATGTTGTCGGTATTGAAGACCCTATTTAGAACACCAATCGAAAACATTCTTGGCCTTTTGTAGAATTTTGTATATTCTTATCTTTCCGCAACATTGTAAAGGTCATCATATAGCCATATTTTTGTCTAAACAGAAGTTCTGAAACACTTCATTGGGGGGGGGGGGGTACACCTCTTAATTTGCCTCTGCTGTTAACAGCAGTGAATTTTTATTTGTCCACACTGATTAGGTATATATGTTTTCTAAACAATTCTGTTAAGGACATAAAATATAGAACTCAAAGACAAGTGCTCCAGCGCCAAGGTGACGATTTGTTCTTGACTGAATGAAGTTTCCTATCCCTTCTAAGCCAAAATAAACTTTAAAATGGTCTCAGTCCTGAACATATTTGTATTGTGCGAGCCTCGATTTGCAGTCACTGGCACGATTTTTAGGTCAGTGGAAGCTATTTCATAATTCATGACCATTTAATTGAAATAAATCACTTGGGAAGGTGAACTGACAGTAACAGTCACTCACTTGTCTTTAATGCTTCGCCCGTATGCAAATATTAAAAATCTACGTACGTTTATGATATGCTCTGCACGTGACACGCCCTTACGAAATTACTGAAAAACCGCCGTTCCCCCCCAGGGGATTATGAGAGAGAAGTTTAAAGCGCTTCAGCGAGCTGTGAGAAGTGCTGCATCGGTCTTTCATTATAATAGTATGGAATAAGGTTTTATAAAACGCTGACATTAAACTTTACAGATATTTCTTAAGAAGATTAAAAGTGGGATATCAGAAAAAGTCGGGTCGGCATTTCTAATGAATCACTTCTAATGGTGCAATTAACATTTAGATATTTTCTTCGCGACAATTCGGCTTCTTGATAAATGTAACTAGAAACCCCAAACGCTAATCCACGATCAAATTAAACTCCTGAGCTTTATAATTTAGTCCGGCAATTCATTTCGAATAAGTTCTATCCGGGATAAACGTATAAACGTTCTCATTCCATTTAATATTTTCACTTCGTAAAATAGTCCAGGAAGAAATTGAAATACTAAGCTTATTTGCATAGGAATACGAAATTTTTCAGGGCTTTTCACCTTTTGTATTCTCGTCACTAAATTAAACATTGCAGTGTAATTCCCCTTCGGTGCCGACTTTAATATTAAAAAATAGATTTTGGACAGGAAATCCGAGGAGGACAGGTTTCAGCGGAATTAGATTGAGGAGGTAGTTCAACTATGCAGTACGAGGGTTTAATTAGATGAAGCTTGAGCTCCATGTTTATATTAATCCTTTGGGAAATTGCCGGCGGACATTTTATGGAAAGAAAAATGTTACCAGTTTTCGCTCATCAGAGTGCTCGAATTAATTTGGAAGCGAAACAATTTTTGAAGAATGCGCCCTCGTTTGCTTAAATTAAAACGCTGACACAAAACGTGAATGACTTCCACATAAAATATGATACTAAATTAATTGATGCTGAACTCCCGACCTGAATGCCAATCAGATTTAAACACACTCGTCGTACAAAATACAAAGTTGTAGATCCTTTGAGCTTGAGGATACGGATATGTGACAGGGCGTGGAGTTTTGGGGGACCGACCGACGGGCGGCACCGCAAAGTGTTTATTAGACGGCGAATGAAAACAAAATATTCACGGTGAAGGGGCCCGAGAGGTTCGACCAAGCCAAAGGGGGGTGTGTTTGACAGAGAATACTTCGGTCTTCATTCTTCTCCCACGGCTACTGCTTCAGAAGAGCCGGAGTCGAACACCTGGGCCGTGTTGCTTGAGCACCTGTGATCTGGTAGCGAGAAAACCTGAAGTTGGTAGTGGATTGGGTTCCATTCACTGGGGATCTCGTCCAGAACTAAAAAAATATGTTAAGCTTTTTTCCATAAGGTTTACCGACTATTAATATACGTATAGACGAGGGTTTCATGTAATTTGATTGCGTGCAATACAACTTACTCGCATATATACAAATTATTTCTGTTCATTTCGATATATACGATTGTTGTGCGTAGGTATCGAATTACTTAATTGTATTCCGGTGAAACATGGCCTACGGTATCAATTTATTGCAAGGGGATTCACCACGTGGGCATGATTCCAGAAAATTGCTTTCCGGTGGAATATCCTGTAATAAAAATTAATACCTACCTACGGTGAGTAGACAAAGGACAAGCTTTAACTAGAGAGCATCAGGTACGCCCTTGATGGATACGAAAGACTAACTAATTAGCTGCTCTCACAGTATAGGCTAGCGCGTTGTTAAATTGCCAACGTTAATTGGTTTTTCTTGGCATATAATAAATGTGCACAAGGGAGTAATCGAGAAAACAATATGGTATTTTGTAGTTATGGTATCTTGTGGTAGGTAACCTAAATGATTATCTTATATACAAAACAGTATTTAAAATACTTCTACCTCTACCGTAGTCCAATTATAATATTCTACTGCAGACAACTCCAAGAAATTCTTAGACGAAGTCGAAAACGCTTTGAGGCACTTATGTATAAAAAGGGAATATATATAATATGCAAGCACGCGATATAAAGACAAAATTGCTAAAAACAGGAATACGGATACGCAATTATCAACTTTCGCGCCTACTTAGTTGCATGCAACGTGTCGTTTTAGGGCATTGGTTTTCAAAGTGGGGGGCGCGCCCCACTAGGGAGGCGCGATAAAATGTAAAGGGGGGCGCGAGCGAGAAACGGAAAATATTATTTTTAAATAAAACATTTGATTATAGGTTGTTTTTTTAAAACATGTTTTACCTTGTTGTATTTTATAAGCAGGTATGTAGGTACGTGGTACATGGCGAGCCCACTGGCTTCCTCTAGCTGTCTAGCTGCTAGACTGCTAGTCTAGCTCTCGGTCTAGCTCTAGCTCTCTAGCAGCTAGAGCTAGAGTCTAGTTTGTGCCAACGGGGGGCGTGGGCATTTTCATTTTAGACAGTAGGGAGGCGTGACAAAAAAAACTTTGGGAACCACTGTTTTAGGGGGTCGTGGGAAAATACTATTTCAAGTCATTGTTTATAAATGCTAGTGAATCAAGAGAAGCTGAAAATGACGTAGCAAAAGTAAACTGATAATGCCGAGGCAAGACAATGAACCGGATTATCGAAGTCTGTCAAAATTAGAGTGTAAACTAGTTTCCATTGTTGCTGATCCAAATTGTTTATACACCCTACGCTAGCAGGTAATCTATCAACAAGCCCAGAGTAATTACTTGCATAAGAGGGGAACGGAAATGTAACAGAAAATCATAACGCAACCTCGCCACCCGAAAACTTTTTTCAGATACTGTATGAAATAACTCAATCTCGTACCAATCATCGCGGCGGAGTTGCATTTCCTATCAGGAAATATCACTAGTGGTGGAGTGGGGCTGATAGAGACGGAAGTCGCCATCGTATAAGCCGTATTGCTCCGATCAGTAATTTATTTACGACTAGGTAAATGTCACGTAAAAAATGTTTGTAACAATATGCAACAGTTTATTGCATATGTATTAAATGTTAAAGTGAAGTGTTAAGTCGACAAAAACAAAAAATAAACATTTTAACTTAACAATAATGGAAATAATTCATTCGTCGGGTTGAATAATGCTGAATTTCTATACAGGGTGGAACTTTCTAATGGCATAAATTCAGTAAAAACTGAACGACTAATATTTGATCGAAATCCTCGGACACGTCGATTTTTGATTTTAATTGCGCACCTTCTAATGTAAATTTCATCACCATTTGGTCACGTGACTACGAGTTATGACGTCACAGTACATTTTTTTTTAAATCAATGTATGTTAAATTTTATATCGTTGGATAATTTCTTTCGAGAGAAATTCAGTTTTTCAATAACTTTTTCAATAACTTTATTAGTTTTCGAGAAAAATCGTCCTTTTTATGAACGACTTGGTTAATGAACATTTACTTTGATTGGAAATTGCGTTTAAGTAAATTTCTTTTTATCGCTTTGTTACTAACAAACTGCTTTACTTTAAAAATTCAATTTTGATAATAGAAATACGTTTGTTTCATGGCCAGCTTTATTTTTACGACGTACCTATACGTCACTGCAGTTTGAAAGGATTTTTCTCAAAAACTAATAAAACTATTAAAAAATGAAAACCGGCACTGAATTTCTCTTGAAAGAATCTATCCAACGATATAAAATTTAATATACCTCGCTAATTAAAAATGTACTATGACGTCAAGTGATCAAATGGCGATGAAATTTATATTATAAGGTGCGCAATTAAAATCAAAAATCGATGTGTCCGAGGATTTCGATCAAATATTAGCCGTTCAGTTTTTATTGAATTTATTCCATTAGAAAGTTTCACCCTGTATATTACATTTCCTAGCAACCAAACTTCTCAGAATAAGGTCGTTCACTATAGTCAAATTTCACAAACTTTTTCATATCCATTGCTTCTACTTTTCAAACAAATACGAAAACGTCAAAAGATTTATTTTTTATTGCCTTATATGTATAATTAAGAATAGGTCGAGGAATAGGTACTTGTTTCTAGTTTAATTTTTTATTGCCGCCATCCCAAAAAACTTGCCAGTGATCAATTATGTTATGATTCACGAATCTTTTCTGGACAAGGTGAACTATGTTAATGCAGTTTTGAAGTGCAAAAAATGTAAGGTTTGAATTCTGATTGTTTTATGTAATAGCAGATTAAAATGTTCAATTTAGTCACTAATTACTATTTATAAATCTAAATTCACACTAAAAAGAAGAAAATAAAGAAAATAAAACGAAACAAAAATAAACCAGAAAAACACGAAATGTCAAAACAATAGCGACGCCATATTGCACGAAGATAATTTCAAGCTCAAGCCCAAGCCCAAGGTCGGATCTGCAGTGACGTCAGTCTTATGGCGGGATTTTATTTTTCAAATTTCAAAAATTATTTTTCGCCTTATTTGAGGTTCAATAAAAAAATTAGGAAACATGGGTCTACTTATTTACCCTATACTTCAATAATATGCAATACACTGGAGAGGGTGCATGACACTGTTGGTGAACTTGACTATGACAGAACTAGAGAGAACTGGAGAAAGCGCGACATTCTCACGACCACCTGTGAAGGAGGATGAGCCGGATGACGCTGAAAGCCAGACTTGTTTTCGTCAGCATCCTGAAACATTAAACGCTTTCAACTGAACTTCCCATCGATAAAGAACCGTCCATCGGGAGGGAGGATGTAAATACAAAAAATTCCTTCGTTAAAGTCAGTTTTGCTGAACTCTGTTGACATAAATGGGTGCAAATTTCCAGTCAAATAATTGTATGAAACAAAGATTACTTTGAATCAGATGAAACTATGTATATTACTTTCTGTTTCGTAAATACCAATGCAAAGTTTTAGAAATTAGTGAGTTACACATAGACGTGGTTTAACGAGAAGAACGGTAATTCGAAATTACCACCGTCATCAAAACCCGGGCAGCTGCTGATTGGTGGATATTTGTTTGCATTCACTGTTTCGTTAAATAAAAATAGAAAATATCCAAATATTAATTTTTCTCTAAACTTGAAATACCAGATGTGATACAAATTAAGTTTGCAAGTATTTAATATTTTCAGTTTTAGAACGAGATTCGCTGTTCTTAATACAACCCCATACCCATACCCCATACCCATACCCATACCCATACCCATACCCATTTTGAATTATTTTTATAAAACTTCTAAAACGATAAGTATACCTGTATAATACTAATAAATTTAATTATATTTTGTTACACTGTGGTTTTTATTTAAAAGCAGAAATATCTGTAATCCAGACCTGTTTTCTTGCATGTTGACATTACTATTGAAAGGTTTCAGTGATTACGTATCACAACCGCATCGTAAAGTAATTGGGAGTTAGGGTCAAATATCTTGCAACCTAATATAACAGATGATTAAAAACAAAGTTACTGTTTTGTGAATAAATTTGACTTACTTAAGGAGTCGCGGGAAAAATAGTGTACATAACTCGATGGAAAGTGTATTTCATATACACTTGTGTAATATCTGCACTCGGCTGCGCCTCTTGCATAAAATTTCGCACTCGTACGAAATTTGTCACTTTCCATGCTCGTTATGTAATATGCTATTATGTTACGACTAACTTGACGTATATATTTTACCGCCTCTTTCTGTGGCCTACCCGAATTAAAATATAATACAGCGCCATCTTTTCTCTGACAACCCGTGGCAAGCACAGTGCTTTGGCGGTTTCATTATGTAATTTCAAAGTGCAAGCTAGACTCAATGTAAGATTGAGTCTTATTGTTGCATTTCTGACCTCTTTAAATGTTTTAGTTTAGTGAACGGTGCTCCCTACAGTCTAGGCGTAGGTAACACCTTCTGGACTACTTTTTTGTGCAAACTACGAAAAAATACAACGTTTGAAGGACCTTTTTAACTTTCTGTCTCTGACGCTGGAGAATTTCAAACATACGTTTACAACTGGTTTCGACGTATATCTGGTACGTTACATGTATTTCTATGTAATAACAGAATATTGATGGGCATTGATTGAATAGTTTTAAATTTTAGTGCCTTTCACATCTTCTAAAAGTTTCATAAAATAGACAGTAAATTCCTTTATTGCTAAAATTCACCTCGCGTCGTTGTTAGCTGCATTATATTTTATATCCATTATACTGCCTATTTACTTCTTATCTGTAGCTCTAGGTAATGCCATCAGTAACATACAAGTATGATGCAGTAACCAATAAATTTTAAGTATCGTATGATCCCATCTACATTTGGATTCCATTTCATACTAAAACTCCATTCGGAAATATTGGAAAGAATCGGCCGATAGTGTCAAACAGTGGATTTTCTAAGAAAGCAATATCGAGGAAAGCTCCGCGAATGTAGCTATATCACTTTACAGTTCCAGCAACAGGCATGTAACAGGCCAAACAAGAGATAAGCGCACCATGAATCGATACACAAATACAAGAGGCGTAAATTTCACTCAAGTGAGTCTCATTCATTGTGACAACGAAACAATATTTTACTGTGTACTGCTGCTCTTCAGTATTCATGTTGATGTTTGTACAAATGAAAGTCAATATCGTGCAAGGTAAATGAAGGTTGTTTTGCGTATCGGCGTACAATGTTAGTAGTTCGTGATATGCTTGTTTGCTTATTAATATTATCTTTATGATTTATTAGTTGTTTGTCTGACTAGCTCTTAGACTTTCCATATCAACGAAAGTAGGCGCACATAGTTTTCCTATACATTATGACAAATATCTACAGGTTTCATAATTTCATTTAATAAATGTTTCATCTGTCAAAGGGGACAAACAATTTGCCGTGCAGTGTTCTGAAATATCTCCAAATGTGAAAGTACAATCTTCTTCTCCTAGATGACAGCATATTCTGGGCATTTTTAGGGTCCCTGTATTTAGAGAGTACCGCAATCAATAGCTCCACTATGTTTCAGAACTGTGAGTAAATATGGCGGACTGCCGTGTCAGCAGCAAAATGTCATTCTGACGTTCCGCCACAATTCAAATTTGGCGGCTGTTATTGTGAGTAAATATGGCGGAGATTGCGGTACTCTCTAAATATAGGGACCCTAGGCATTTTGTGAGTTATACTTACTTCAAATGATAAATACAGTTTTTTTTTTGTTTTTTTCTAAACAGCCAGAATTGCTTGCTATAAAAAGCAAATAATGGTTTAGCCACAATATTTCTTTAAACAACTTTTTTCGGAAGTGATATTGTCAATTAGGTATCTATCATTTACGAACAAAGTCAACTTATGTTCATAAAAACTGTACTTTATCTATCGCAACAATAATTTATTAAAGCTATTATGAACCAGTCCATTATGACAGTAACTAGAGTCTGCAAGAAACAATAAATTGAAGCAGCTTGAAATTTACTATTGTTTAGGGCGGAATGTCTTGAGAATGGAGCATGTGAACAAAACTTCAGAAAGTGAAAGGATAACAGCGCTGCAAATAATATTCAGCATAAAAGCAGTTAAGAAGCAGGGTGGAAATCCCACCCCTAACCTCACACAGAGCTTATTGTTTATCTTTTGCATGTGTGTAGTGAAACGAGTTCCAAACTATGCCGAAGAATGAGAATACACAACACGCAACAAAACAGGGTATGGTGACAAGAACACAACTAATTATCTAGTTAGTATCGTAAGAAAGGGATGCTTGTTTCACGCAATCTGATCCTAACAAGAGTGTTTATCTTAGCCGATGTCTTATGTTAACAGGCAGTCGTGCGTTCACAGATAGCAGCCTGTTTGAATATTGAAGAACCGCGCCTTCATTAACAGCCGTTGTGTATGCCTCACTTAACATTAAGATATTAGACATACCGTCAAGTTGATGAATATTGATTTTGCAAAACTAATGCCCGGAAATGTTATCTTACAGCCTTACATATTGTCTACAGACTTAACTGCAATGCGCCATCCTGAAATTACATTTTACAGTGACGCTTAATCGTCGTACTAACACTTTACATAAGCCCCCGAATTTTCAAATGAGGCACGTGATCCTTTCGTTAATATCATAGTAGTACAACTATTATATGCATGTAAATGCCGAATAAAACACAAATAAGTCGATAAGAGGGTGCAAAACAAACTCTTGTATAGCTGCGATTGTTATTGTTTGGACTTTGATAGAGTGGACTGCAATTAATTTTAAAACTGGTTACTGAAATTGTTGCTTTATTTTTCGTTAATTGCAAGATAAAACAAAGCTTGTGTATATATCCATTAGCGCGGACGCCATACATTTTGTAGTCACGTGGTCACGCCAGCATTCTCCCGCTCTCTTCTCTCTGTCCGCGCACTGATGCCAAATGTAACATTAACATACTCCCCGCCTTGAACACTGGTGGGTTCAAACATCAAAAGAACAAACTATGCAAAATTGCATTAACATAAAAATGGTAAGTAAAAAAAATACTCTACAAATACAACATGAAAACAAGTATATCAGTGTACATACCTAGTAAGCATAAACAAAAAATACAAAAATAATGATATCTTGAACTCTAGTTCATAAGACTAATTTTCATTGTCACTTGCACATGGAAGAGGACATAACTTAGTCACAGCCCTCTTATAGTTACCCTTCACGGTTTTAACGCAGGCAACCCGCACAACTCCATCACTGCCCGGGTATATTTCAGTCACTCTGCCCAACAGCCACTGGCAAGGAGGTAAGTTGTCTTGTTTTAATAGTACAAGTGCACCAACTTGAATGTCTTTGCTGGTTTGTTTCCAGCGACTTCTTTGCTGAAGAACAGAGAGATAATCCCTGGACCATCGCTGCCAAAAACTTTGCTGGATATGTTGCAGAAGCTGGAACCTCGACAATCTATTAATTGGAATCTGGAGCATCGTTGGATCTGGAACTGCCACTAGAGGTCTTCCGATCAAGAAGTGAGCCGGGGTTAGAGGTTCAA
The DNA here is from genome assembly GCA_963966045.1 of Xestobium rufovillosum. NCBI lineage: Eukaryota > Metazoa > Arthropoda > Insecta > Coleoptera > Ptinidae > Xestobium > Xestobium rufovillosum. Next base: position 34,689,100 of record OZ014492.1, read on the forward strand.
AATCATTAGGATCGGATGACATGGGATATAAGGGACGCGAGTTCAATGTACCCTCTATTTGTGTTAACACCGTATTAAACGCCTCATAAGTCAGTCGAGTGTCTTGTAAAACTCGTAACAGATGATGTTTTACACTCTTTACTTCTGACTCCCATAGTCCACCGAAGTGTGGGGAACTTGGTGGAATGAAATGCCAGGATATTTTATCTAAAGCACAACAATTAACAATTAATTAATTAATTAATTAATTAATTAATTAATATGGGAAGGTTTTCCCCGTCTGGCTGTGAACCGCCTTAAAACACCTATAAAGGACTCGGTTGTGAGATCTGTTACCAATTCTAGGTGCAATGCTTTGCTCACAAAACAAATGAAAAGGCAAACATAACCCTTTATCAAACTGCACCCACGACCCTTCTTATTTCTTAATAGAAATGGTCCAGCGTAGTCTACACCGACTGTATGAAAGGGACTACTCTGGTTTACTCGCACCGAAGGAAGATGAGCCATTTTTGGGTTAAAGGAAGTCGGTTGAACCTTAAAACATTGAATACAACTACGTACGACCTTTTTCGCGACACTCATGCCACCTGTGGGCCAATAAGTCTGACGAGTTGTCGATAAAAGCAATTGCGGTCCGGAATGCAACAACATAATATGGTTATGCTGTAAAATTAGACTAGTTAAATAATGTTTACCACTTAAAAGCAGTGGATGCTTAGAATCAAATGGTAATTGAGCGTTTCTAAGACGACCCCCCACTCGCAGCAAATCTTGTGAATCGAGAAATGGAGACAACCCCAAAATCTTATTCCTTTTGTTAAATTCTCCCTTGGACTTGATTAAATTGATTTCATCTTTAAAGTTTTCGTACTGTGCAATTTTTACAAGCAAATTCATACTGGATTCCAGTTCTTCAATACTTAAACAACCAATTTTTCTTGAAGGCCTTTTCACAGACGCATTGTGGACAAACCGCAAACAGTATGCCATGGTCCTTTGCAGTCTTGTTAATTTTGAGAAACGGTTGAATGGAAACGACAGTACTTGGGTAACCGTAGCTACTAGACACTTCCTTCGTAATTCAGGCAAGTCTTGCTCATCGGGAAAGTGTAATTTCTCTGCAAAATTTAATGGTTCAGACGACAACCAGCCAGGACCTTTCCACCACAGATCAGAATGAACAAGAACATCAGGTGAGATCCCTCGAGATGCTAAATCTGCTGGATTTTCTTTCGATTTAACGTAATTCCATTCATAGGATTCAGTTAACGTTTGTATCTGCGAGACTCGATTGCCTACAAAAACATTGAGTAAACTTGGAGATGTTCGGATCCAGCACAGAGCAATTTCAGAATCACTCCAAAGAAAACATTTTGCCTTAATTGTTAGTGAGGAAACAACCCTTCTTACTAACTGGGCCACCATCAGGGCTCCACACAACTCCAAACGTGGAGTTGTTATGGTCTTCAGAGGTGCTACTCTGGTTTTTGCACATAATAATTGAACATGCACACACCCATTGATATCAACACTCCGAATGTAAACACATGCTGCATAGGCAACATTTGAGGCATCACTGAATCCATGAATTTCAGTGATTAGAGGATTTTTTGCTATTATGTGCCTATCTAACCTTAAATTGTTTAAATGAAATAAATTGTTCCGAAAATTTAACCAACGTTTTTTAATATCCTTAGGAACTTCATCATCCCATCCAATGCGAGATGCCCAAAGTTGCTGTATTAATATTTTAGCCAAGATAACACATGGACCCAATGAGCCCAATGGATCGAATATCTTTGAGATATCTGACAAAACAATTCTTTTCGTAATAACTGTTACATTAGATACTTCTGGTATCTGATATGAAAATGTGTCAGAGTGGTTATTCCACAAAACGCCTAGTGTTTTAATTTTCTTGTCATCAGAAAATGAAACTGTGCTGACAGGATCATTTGTATTTTTGAATTGCACCACCGTTTCAGGCATGTTGGAGATCCATTTTCTCAACGGAAAGCAAGCCCCACTCAAAATCGTAGATACATCTTGGCAAATAGAAGCTGCCTCTTCCACAGACTCGAAACTTGCTATGAAATCGTCCACATAAAAGTTTCGCTCAATAAATTGTGAAGCTACAGGAAATGAGTTTCTATTTTCCTTTGCTAATTGCTTGATACACCTTATGGCCAGGTATGGGGCGGACGCTGTCCCATATGTAACTGTGTTTAAACTATAAATGCAAACCTTGTTTTTAGGATTTTCTCTCCATAATATATTTTGCAAGTATCTATCATCGGGATGTACTTGGATTTGTCGATACATCTTTTCTATATCTGCACATACTGCAACAGGATGCTGCCTAAATTGCAAAAGTATTTCAAATAAGTCAGTGTGAACAGCAGGGCCTATGTATTGCAAACCATTCAATGACCACCCAGTTGATGAAACTGCCGATCCATCAAACACCACTCTCAACTTCGTTGTTAAACTCTCCTTGCGCAAAACTCCATGATGGGGTAAGAAATAGGTTGACTCAGAAACATTTGCTTCCTTAACAGGAGTCATGTGCTCTAAATTTTTGTACTCCTCCATAAACTTGAAATACTGTCCCTTTAAATCAGAATTACACTGAAATCTTTTTTCTAATTGTAATAACCGTTTCATTGCTAAATTTCTAGATTCACCTAAATATGATGTAGGGTATTTTAAAGGAACACGAACGACAAAACGTCCTTCAGAAGTCCTGCTCAAGGTTTCTGTAAAGTACTTCTCACATTCAATATCATCAGCAGATTGTGGAGTTGCCTGTGAACACTCTTCCAATTCCCAAAACCGTTTTAAATTATCTTCTAATGTAGAAAGGTAGCACTGTGATTTGGAAATTGCTGCATTGCCAAATCCCCCGGAAACGATCCATCCAAACACTGTATTTTGTAAAATGGGTTTATTAGCCTGAAGAAGCAGTCTCTCATGCTTAACGAATTCCCAAAAGTGGCTCGCTCCCAACAACAATTGAATCTCAGATGGCTCATTAAACTGTGGGTCGGCTAAATTGATGCCGTTAGGAATGTTCCATGAACAAATGTTAATTGCTCGACTTGGTAATGGCTCTGCAATTTTTGGTATGATCAGACAAGAAATAGTCGTCGTAAAAGACCTTTGATATTGTGAAGAGATTGTTAATTGACATTTACGATTTAACGGAGTAACTGCTGCGTTTATACCTGCAACTACGCTTTGAACAGGTTCTTCCCGTAATTTAAGTTTTCTAGTGAAACTAGCTAAAATAAAATGTGATTGAGACCCGTTGTCCAATATCGCTCTCACCTTATGTACCGTGCCAGCCACATCATATGCAAATATGACTGCTGTTGACAAAAGAACTTCGGAGTCTTTGCCAGAACACGACAATACCGCACTGTTGTCAATAGGACCCACAGTGTCCTCCCTGTGCAAGAGAGAATTATGTTTTTTCTTGCATTTCCTGCATGGACCAAATCGGCATTTTTTGTCAGTATGGCCTGTGCATAAACAATTTGCACATAAATTCAATGCCGTAACTTTCTCAATGCGTGCTGAAATATCCATTTCGAGAAATTCAGGACACTTGTAAATAGAATGTGCTTCTTTGCACAAGTTACATCGTGGATTCGACGCAAGTAAAGATAGATGCCTAGTACCACTACGGCGACCCACCATGATCCCTACTAGAAGTCCTTAACCCATGGTTTAATTCCAAAGACTCAAGCCAATCTGCCCTAGATTGTAAGTATTTTTTGAGATCTTCTAACGTAGGTGACTCATTGGAGACCTTATACTTTTCCCACTCACGGGCGGTATCTTTATCTAATTTGGTGGACATAATGAATATTAAAAGCGCATCCCAATACACAACCGGTTGGTTTAAAGTCTCTAGGGCACGTAAATGCTTGTAAATATTATCTACTAAACTTCGTAACCCAGTAGATGATTCCCTATTTAGACTTGGGATATCAAATAGTGCCTTTATGTGATTATGCACTAACAACCTAGAATTGTTAAACCTATTGCACAAAAGTTCCCAGGCTGTTTTATAATTTTCAGCCGTAAATTCCAGAGACTGAATTAATTTAATAGCATCCCCCTCTAATGACGCACGTAAATAATGGAATTTCTGGATTTCACTTATAGTGTCATTCAAATGTATCAATGATTGAAAAGTATCCTTAAATTCCAACCAAGAATTGTAATTTCCCTTAAATTTTGGTAGATTAATTGTATGTAGTTAATATCTTCTTGTTTTACTTTTTGGTAGAAGTTCATGATTTAACAAATAAATACTTCGCGAACTACCAATATATAACGTTTTATTTAAATATTTTACCGGTTTCAGGATTCACAAAGATCCCATCATCAGAAATGTACGAAAAATTGTAAACAAATTATTATGACAGTTGACAAGGAAACTAAAATTGTCAAAACAATACAAAGAATAATGATATCCATGAAGAAAGATAACTAGATAACTGAATTTCAGTATTTACCTACGGGGTATAAGAAAAACACAAAGGAAAATCGAATACCTCGTAGCTTGAAGGGAAAAAACAATGAATTTAAAGAAAACCATATTGGAAAAAACAATAAATTCAATTGAAAAAACCTTCAAGTGAAATATCAGAACAGAAAAAACTAAATAAACAAAATATCCATGGAATCTTGACAACTGCCAACTGCTAATCTTGAAATAAACTCTGTGGTCAAGTCTATGTGTTCCGTCTTGACAACTGCCAACTGCTAGAATTGTAATAAACTAAAAAAGAGAGAAATAAGTCAAAAAACGGCATAATGGCAAAAAAGAAATAAGTCAAGGATTAAGATGGAGAGACTGTTGTTGAATAATTAATTCAAGAATCAATCCTAATAATACCAATAATAAAACAAAAAGAAGAAAAAGAATCCCATATGGTTTTCTTTAAATTCATTGTTTTTTCCCTTCAAGCTACGAGGTATTCGACTTTCCTTTGTGTTTTTCTTATACCCCGTAGGTAAATACTGAAATTCAGTTATCTAGTTATCTTTTTTCATGGATATCATTATTCTTTGTATTGTTTTGTCAATTTTAGTTTCCTTGTCAACTGTCATAATAATTTGTTTACAATTTTTCGTACATTTCTGATGATGGGATCTTTGTGAATCCTGAAACCGGTAAAATATTTAAATAAAACGTTATATATTGGTAGTTCGCGAAGTATTTATTTGTTAAATCAAGATTAATTGTAGGTAATTTTACGCCTCTAATCGCGGGAGCCATGGTTGGAACTGCATTGTGTGATCGCTCAGAAACGCCACTACCATTATCACTCAATTGTAAATGCGATAACTGTGATTGTGCCGACAATACACTTGCAACCTCTACTTTGCTATTTTTTAGAATAACTTCAGCCGCCGCTATTCGCGCTAAATAATTATTTACAAACTCATCACGTTCTTTATACTCGATTTCAAGTTCTGCGTCATCACAACTGTATTCAATGTTGATCTGAACTTCCTCAAATTCTCGAATTATAGGATTTAATTGCTCAACCCTTAATTTTAATTCGCGTAATTTTTGTTCGTCAACCGCTATATTGTTCGCAACTGCATCTTGAATCGTTAACAGAAACACCGTGAAATTTGATAAATTATGGTTTAACGCACCACGTTTTCGTTTGAGTAATTTCAATTCACTCGCCATTGTGACAATGTTAATTGCTATGTACAAGACCTTGGTATGAATACAAAAAAATAAACTTCAACAAATAGATGGCACACAAACTGCTAGAACAATGGGAAAATATAATGGAAAATGGAACGAACTCACCGGAATGCGTTGCTTTAAACTTCAACTAATGCCCAGCGAAAATAGTTTATGGAAAATTCCATGCGTTGATACCGAAATTGACGGGTATTTTTTAACTTAAAGCACAAATAGAGCACTTTGTCTTGTAAATCCGATCGTAGGACCAATGTTTGGACTTTGATAGAGTGGACTGTAATTAATTTTAAAACTGGTTACTGAAATTGTTGCTTTATTTTTCGTTAATTGCAAGATAAAACAAAGCTTGTGTATATATCCATTAGCGCGGACGCCATACATTTTTTAGTCACGTGGTCACGCCAGCATTCTCCCGCTCTCTTCTCTCTGTCCGCGCACTGATGCCAAATGTAACATTAACAGTTATTGTTCTTGCTGATCCGAGGCAGACAAAAACAACACGACAACAAAATAGCAAGTAACGACAATTCAGAAATCTGACATTTACTTATTTATGGTTTATAACCAATTGCTAAGTTCAGTCTGGACTGCGAACCAGCATATACGCTTACGAAGTATCCATACCAGAACCAATTCTCTCACATTAGAATCCGCGTGGATTTGAACCGGCTACAAGTCGTAACAATGAACTTGTCTCATCCAAGAATTTATACTTGCTGCAGTAGTGCCTACTGGGCGTTATTGAATTAGAAGTTACAATAGCACTCAACACACAAGAGGGTTGCTCTCATATATGAGCTGTCCCCACTTATCATGCTGGAGCTGCATATCCCAATTTGAGGCCGAAGTGACTTAAGTTCTTTCAAGTTACACTAGGTGGTATCCATTTGAAAATCCGTTTCTGTTCGCTTCACTCTTCCAGCGGTGTCATGATGGAAGAAAGGAAATTTGCGAGGTATTAATCAGGAATTGGATGCTACGCGAATATCTGTTTCGCACCTACGTCATGCGCGAGTGGTGTCAAAATTGGGCTGCCTACCGAGCATACTATACAGTGTGATCATTTAAAAACGAGCCACCTCAAATATCTTAGGAACGAATAGAAATACGTCAAATCGCCGAGACACGTAAATTTAGGAATCGAGGGGGACACATTTTGACGTATAGTTGACGTTGGTGAAACCACCCCCCCCCCAACCTCCAGCCACCCTCACTTTAAAATCTTAAATGGCACTATATTACTAACTTATGACACCTCATTTTACAGGAAATCGAATGAGGAATACAGCAGTGATGTTTATTTTTTAATTACTCCTTATCTCTGCCTACTAGATTTTCTCTTTTGGGGCTATTTTTCATCAGCAGTGTGTCAAACCCACACAAAAAATGTAATTAATTTGAGGCGCACAATATCAGAAACATGCCGAAATATTCCCTCCCAAATATGAATGTAAGAAGGCAATTCGAGAATATAGGCTTTATTTTATTGTTTTGCAAATAACTGGGCCCATTTTGAGCATCTAAGATAGATTTTCCCTAAAATTATTCTACAAGTTATATTTTCCTGTTTTAAATTCCAAAGCTACTTTTTTATTAAATGTTTATTATCTGATATTTACAAGGTTTAACTTTTATTTTGTATCAAATTTAACACATTATTTTTCTTATTTACTGAAAGGTTGAAATGACTTTATTAATTATGTAATTAACTAAAAAATAAATATCGCTGCTGTATTCCTCTCATTCGATTTCCTTTAAAATGAGATATCATAAGCGATATGATGCCATTTGAGATTTTAAAGTGAGGGTGACTGGGGCCTAGGGGGTAGGTTTTACAGCCATCAACTATACATCAAAATCTGTCCTTCTTGCGTCATAAATTTACGTGTGTCGGCGTTTTTTCATAATTCTATTCGTTTCTTAGATATTTGAGGTGGCTCGTTTTTAAATGATCACACTGTATATACTTATACTATAATCTGTACTAGAATAAATAAAATAAATTTTATGGGAAGTAAGTACATTTCAGATGTCGGATAACTTTTTAGAGCTTTCATTTTGGTTTTTAAATTAAGTTTATTATATTACCTACATCTTAGCACAAAATATGTACCAATTTTAGTAGAGCCTTGAACTAAATACAAAAGTTGTATTCAGTCAACGGTACAACTTATTGAATCATTATTTTCCGAACAAAAATGATGAAATTATGCAAATATGAAATAGGACTTCTCCCATTCAGTGGGTGTGGAAACATTGAAATTCATAAATTTCTCGTACTCTCATAAAAACCAAACAAGACCAAGAAAAAACAATACCAAGACCAAGACTTATGTGGTTCTCGTCTTGGTCTTGGGTTTCAAGACCAAGACCGAGACCAAGCTCGACACGAGGATGCAATTGAATAATGAGAGTTGTGTTCCTTTCATGTACTGACATTTTCTTATCAGTAACACTGTGTACGGACCGAAGAAAATTATATTTTTATCATCATTAACAAGGGGGTGCTTTGAACCGACTTAAATTTTCTAAACTTGACAGCGTCGTAAAGTTAAGCCAACATAATTTAATTGAATTCAGTACGTATCCCGTAATTTATTTCTGTTATATTGAGTGCAAGCTAGAGATAGGGGATTAGAGGTTCTCTACGGCATGTGATACTGTGGAAGATGCGCCTCATCGAGACACTGACAGATTGCAGTAAATGTTTGAAAATGCGGTCGTCTTGGCAAAGTGTTTATGTGACAATTTAAGCGTCACTTTGAAATCTAAGTTCTACGTGATGCATTGCAGTAGAGGATGTAAACAATATCCTGGAAGGGTAAGATGCTTAGAAGATCAACTCAGAGAAATCAATACACGATTATCACAATGTCGGAAACCTCATTAACTATAATGCAATTTCATGATGCTCTTGTCTATGCTCTTGCACATAGTTTATTAATAACGTGTTCTTTTAGGTTATAAAACAAGAGTTCCCTGAAAACAAGTATAAAATTTATGACGGAAGTATTCTCCTAACGTATGAAGCGACCGATCACTAATGATGCATTTGTGGTGCAATGTCCATGAGCTCCGACATTCAGCTACTTTAATTTAGCAATCGTGCAGTTTCTGGATAATGAAATAGGCATTACTAATTTAAGTTCAAACCATTCCATTGTAGTTGAATTTACTACAAGGTTACGTTGCTTAAGATCATCGCAAGTAAACGTCATATTCTTTCAGTTAGGTTAAGTCACCTAAGATTCTGAGGGTAATTATTCATCAAATTGGATTGTTACTAGGTCACTACCTTTTCTTGAGTAAATTTTGTTTGATTCACATTTCAATATCGGAATTACATTCCAATATTGAAGCTAATTGAAATAGAAATGCAAAAATATATCGTCATCAACTGACAAATATTTACAGCAAACTCGAATAGACCCCGAGGTAATCCTCTTTAGTACGGTGCAAGGGTTTTGCGGTGCGCAGTTTTATTTGTATTTACAATAAACTCTCAAGTTAAATTCAGACAAGCTGAATTTACAACCTGCTTGTGCTGTTACTGAACAGACGCTATCCAATCGATCACATTATAGATGGAGGTATAAAATACTTACTCGTAATCACATAGTTCTCCAAAGTGAAGTATAAACTTTAGTGTAACTACTACTGGGGAGAATTAGATTTTCTTTTATTGAAATTATTTTCCCCGTTTTCGATATTAAAAGTATAATGGGAATAATTTATACTTCGAATTCTCTTTTATGCCTAAAGCATTTCCATATCTCCAAACTACTTGCGATTCAAATAGTATTGTTCCTGACATAAAAGCAAATAACTTGGAAGGGTGGAATTGCTTATTTTTGATGTTGACATATTTGGTATAGCAATGGTCAAAAGCTTTTATACCCGCACCAAAAATGTTTTGTCTTGGGCTGCAAACCACTCGCTCACCTCCATCATTAGTCTCATCGACCCGAAAGTGAGTCCTTCGAAGGCGTTCTTTGAATTTGGGGAACAAATGGTGATTACCAGGGCCTAAATCTGGAGAATAGGATGGTTATTCGAGAATTTAGAAGCTTGCATTATGAATTGTGGCCATCAGAACACAGTTCTTGCGGACAAAGCGTTGCCTTGAAGAAACAGCACGCCACGTGTGTTTTTTCAGTACTTTTTTCTTTGACGGAATGATGCAATTTTGAAGTTGAAGCAGCATAATATTGCCCAATTATAGTATGACAACGTGGTAGACGAAGCTTTCGAGGCGGTGGTGAACCCTGGTGGCTCCATTCCACGCTCTGCCGTTTTGACTCAGGATCATGGTGGTTCCATCCACAGTAACGAATCTTGCCAGGACGTTTTCAAGATCTTGGTTTACTAAGGCCAAGTTCATTTCTGAAGTAACCTGCCGTATGCGCCTTTCGGTACCCATCCTGCAGCCACCTTTTTTGAGACCTAATTCCTCGTTTCAACGCTGCCTATTGGAAAGCCACAAGTCCCAGTGAATTTTATACCATTTTTGAAGAATTTCCCCTATTTTGCCACCCAAAACTCAAAAAAATGCTTATACTTACTTCGTTTTTGCAGAGAGTTTAGTGAACAAAATTTACACCGGCACGAGAAATCCCATTGCAAAATTATTTCTTGAGAGGACTGTTTTTTGAGAAAGGGTGCTGGGAACATTTCTTTATCGGACTAGGTTCACAAATTTCTCTATTTATAAAATCCATTAATGTAGTTAATATATTATCTTGTCTCACTATTTGGTAGAAATCCATCATGAAATAGAAAATTACTTTGCGAACTACCAATATAACAATAGTATATTATACACGAGTTTATAATAGCATCATTATAACGAGTTGTATACTATACTTTGTCCACGACTATCACAACAGATTCCCAGAAAGAATTTACCTTCATTTCCCTTCTCCAGTGTACAAAGCGGACAGATTCATACATATGCTCTCAGGTATAATTTTCTTGGTTTTTTGGGCAATGAATCTAATGAGGCAAGTTCTGCAGCTTCTTTTATTGCTGGTGCTGTTAAAGAAATCTCGTTTTCACTCTCACTACTCATTATATCTTCTTTTTTAGAATATGCATTTCAAATTAAAAGAAAACCATGCTGATTTGACGTTTAAATTTGAACTGCCACATCGCGATCGCGGCCTACTAAATAAATGTAAAAAAGGGTCAAAGCGATGTTCCTATTGGTTTAGTGAATAATATTCATTATTCACTGCAGTGATTAATGTATCTAATTATGATTGAAGAAACACAAGTATAAAGAGTATGTTGTAAGATAGTAGTGGACAAATTATTTTATTATTCAACCGGTCTCAAGATTTACAAAGATCTCATGATGAGATCCATTAATTTTTTTCCAAAATATTTCATTTTGCACAAAATTAAGTTTTCCTCAAAAATTTCAAATATATGAGTATGTAGATTATAATTTGCATATTAGATGACCAGTTTATTAAGTTTTTGATTGATGCAGATAATGGCGATAATTTAGACAAATAAAGATTGAATCTTAAAAATTGAGATTTTTGCCCTAATTTTATACCGCATTTTTGAAGAATTTCGCTTATATTGCCTCCCAAAAACTCAGAAAGTTTTTGCAGAAAGTTTAATGAACATTTAGACCGACGCGAGACATCTCATTGCAAAATTATTTCTTGGGAGGACTGTTTTCTAAGAAAGCATGCTGAGTACATTCTTCCAAATTTATTTCTCCTAAACCAAGAGCTAATATTTTATTTGGAGAGAAATTTGTCAAAATTTTTACATAATTATTTCAAAATTATGCCATAATTTCGTGTTTTGTATTTCTGGAATTGTTAAAATGTGTATTTTGACTTTTGGACGTCTTATCTTTTAAGCAGGGATGATTGCAACATATAACTATAACTAAAAGCGACACTTAAAAAGAAGAAAATGAGGATCACCAAGTTTCCCCCTGAGATAATGATTTATAATCACTTAATTTATTCTGGCTTAGTTACTATTACTACTGGACTTCGTAATGGACAATTGCTAGACTTCTTTAGGGCGGGGTCGTGATTGGTCACGAGGGCGGTGTTAAATCACCAGCGACACTCTATGATACAAGGTGTGTTCATTTAATATTGGGTGCTCCAAATTGTGCAAAACTAATTGTGTGCATTCTACAAATACAATTATTATTACTAGTTATTTTTACTGAGTATCTCGCATACCCGCAAAAACGAGGGTTCTATGACTCACCATTTCCGGTTTTGGTAAGTGGAGCGTTATAGGGCTCCCTCAAGGAACCATATTTTTTGCCCATGTCGACGAGACACGGACATTACTTTTCATACTAGATTTTCTTAAGGGGACACCCTCGAGGAAACCGTGTTAGCGATTTTTCTTGACATTTTTGAAATAAGTATATATTTTTGGCGACTCTTCTTTTAAATAAAATCCTGACATTTATTGAAACTTAAGGAATCCAAAATAAGTTGACAGATAATTTATATTGACAATACAATTTGTGATTGATAGAATAGAATTAATAGCTTGGTTTAGTATAGATAATGGTTCGACACTCCGAGAACCGATTTTCGTCGCCTTCTGCGCATGTGGACAAACTTGTTGAGAACCTCTGTAGTCAGGAGTGTCGGATTCTTTTCGATTTGTAACACTCCCAATATGTCAATTTAGCAACGTCAGTTGATTGTCATTAAATAAATTTCAGGATTTAATTCCCAAGTTTTTCGTTAATATAAAGTGTTTGAACACGAAAGTGTTCTTGTATGAACTATTTTGGTTTTTACGTAATGCCCAAATAGGTGTCAACTGAAAAACGGCTAATTTCCAGATCGGATTTCCAGATTTCTTGAAGTGTCAATTTTAAAGTTTATGATCTGGTCACAAATTTTCAATTTCTATTCCAAATACTATTTAAATTGTAATTTAGGCTTTCAGGTATGTTATTCTTTTGATTTTCCCATAATTTATTCTCACATTGAAATAATGCTCGTAGGGTCGTTGACGGCTGACGGTAACCGGCAATTTTAGAAAAAATCAGTAGTTCGCGACAAAACACCCCAGAGTTCCACATAGTGACGTCAGTATGTCCCATACCAGTGGCCCCCAAAAGCTGCGTAATAGCCAACCAGGTTTTATACTAAACCAAGATTAATAGGGCTATTCATTATAAAAAATACTGAGGCGCATGCGCGATCGCGCCATGACAATTTCGGACAGATGCCAAAATCTTGTATTGTTTGAACGTGTTTATTTTAAATTCTTTGGTTTATACAGTAAAATTTTATTGCAACCGTGCAAAATTAGTAATAGTTCGGAACTAAAACAGTATGGAGCATCCAAACTTTCTGCTTTTGGTGACTGCAACGGCGATAGCAGAGTGGGTAGGCCAAGCCATCTCTTTATCCATTTCCCAAACCCTGTCTAACACTGGGGAGAAGGATAACTGGGTCGGTGACCATGTGAGGACTTGTTCCACCTATGTAAATTGTGTTGCGTGGATGAAAATGTGTAAGAGGCAAGATTCGAAATGAAAAAGTGTGTTGAATGGTTCCACTTTTTACGTCATTATTTTTTTTAGCTGTTTAATTAGTGGTAAATTAATAATTATTTGTAGTTACATCCATACAGTGCAGAAAAATACGCACCTGTCTCTTAGATCCTTTTTCTCCGTGTTCTTTTAAAAAATTGATTGATTTCCACCGCTACATATTAAAAACCTGCGTGATTGAAATTATGTTGGTTAACATTCCCTTACTTATTTGTAATTTTCCGTCTTTCAAACACCCTCCTTATTTGGTATTCTACTATTTACTTACGAATATTCTATACGACGTTCAAAGCCTGACAGTGACATTCGTCCGAAAAATTAAGAACAACTGATTGTCAGTGTACTTCTGCACATGCGCGCTTACGAAATGAAAAGGTCTATTAATAAATGTTAATTCATGATTGTGCATGGGCTTCTTTACGGTTAAACAAGGGATGTTTTCAATATTACAAAATATATACAATAGTATCAATTAAACGTGACGTACAATTTAAAAAATATATATTTGATATCTTGAATAGAGCCAGAGATATATGAACTGATTATGCACTACTGGCCCATTATGCATCAATTATTGTATGAAAAAATTCATCGAGGCTATCTTGAAAGACTCGAACTTTTAAGCAACAATAAATTATAACGGGAACAACAATGAGGTAGTGTCACATGGTAAAAGTAGTGTAAAGAAAAAGATAAATTTACATACTTATTTTTATAAATTTAATTCTCAGTATTTTTAACATTAATATCTCATGTTGAACGACGAAAGAGTAAAACTTCCCATTTATTTGTCGAGTGAGGATGAAAAGGCCTGACGGAATTCATTAGCAGTATTTTTAACTTGCCGTATAAAAAGTGATATGGAAAAATAGCACCACAGGGTAATAAAATATTCGCGGTCGTGTAATCAAACCGCAGAATTTTATTCAGGCTCCTAATCTACGAACGCATTACGTACCTTCTACTCTTATTCATTAAGGCCGCATCCCATTCTCAAAATTTGCTGAAAAGGGCCTGAAAAATGATAATAAATTTTACTACCAAATTGTGAGGGGCATGAAACGCGGGCTGAGAATATTGCGGGTTGTTCTGAACTGTGCATATCTACTGGACTGGAACAGCCTACATTGCTTGAATAGACCGCTTCTAACTTCCAAATGACTTCGCTATACACATTTGAAGCCTGGATCAGGAGTAAATGTTATCGTATTTCTCTTCGACGCTCCGAAGGTTCCAACCACAAATAGAGGAATTATGCGAATTAAATTAAAAATCGAAATGGGCATCACTGTATTCGACAAACAACTTTATCAACACAATCATACTGTTGCCAATGGCGTTGTTTAATAGTTACAAAAATAATAAATAAAACAATATATTTTGAATGTACCTATTCTACGTTAAATTCTCACAAATTGAATACATCAGTTATCTTATTAATGTTTCATAGGACATATCGGACGACCGTAATGGCGCAGCCTATCTGATGCAGAACCTTCCTGGCGCAGCAACCCTCCGGCGCAGGTACGTCCTGGCGCAAGCATTTTATGACGCTAATACAGGTGCGGACAACAACGACTTCAGAGAAAAGTACGTACACACCTATTTTAGTCAAAATATTTTATTAAAAATCCCCTTTCAATCCTTACTTATCCCAAAATCTTGTGACACTGGGTGCACTATCAGCTAAAAGAAAATCTTCCTCCACAGTACGAATGGGCACGAGTGCGTTTTCAAAACGTTGAAAAGTTGTTGAAAACCACACGTTGCTTTTTGGTTATTTGTGCCGTTAAATCAACGGAAAAATTACGCGATAAAAAACGTTTTTATGAACTAGAAAGGCAAACGTTTATGTACCATTTCACAGCGTTTAAGAAACTAATATTTTTGTTCCATGGAAACGTTGAATAAACCAAAAATATGGCACAAAAAAGGGGTTTAAACTATACTGAAACGTTTATTCAACGTAATTCAGCGACGTTTATTTAACGTTGTTTAAGAGGGTCAGGCACACTCAACATAGTAAACCATCTTTTAGCGTTTCGCATATTCAGCTGTAATTTTGTAAGAATGTTCTGAAATTTGGTAAAACACGTGAATCTTAGTAGCACAACATGAAGGTATTTGTTTACTTACGTTAAATTTATTGTAACAATTAATATCAAATGGCCCTGCCATTTTAGTGTGTCAGTTATTTAAATATTTAATTCAAGTAACCAGAAAAATCAAAACTCCACTCTGTGCTGCTAAGGTTTATACAAGTCTGTTCCAAATTTCAAAACGGTATCGTCGTAGTTCCGTACATCCCATTTCCGTACGAGGCGAAATCAGTGGCAGTTCCGTACACGATGCTGGCGGTCATTTCTAAGAAACTGTCATTAGCAATAGTGGTAGTTGCGTTCAGGTACAATCCCTTAGTGACCGTATACTCGAAGAGCCTTCTAAGAATCACCTGGGTTGTTTACGTAGGTGCCTGAACCAGACCAGCACGTTATAGCAATAAAGGCGTACAAAACGTACTGCTTTGTTTTATAGTTGCCCGTCACTGAATACGGCCAAGAAAGTGGTGTTGCCCGTCACAGAATACGGCCAAAAAAGTTGTTCCACGGCCCACTATTTCCGGTCTGTGGGCAAGCGGAGCGAGCGCAGCGTTTAAGTCTCCCCCCCAAACAAAACATTAACATTTGAAAACAATAGGAGAGAAATTAACTTACACTTCCGCATTGAAGTCTAGTTATTAACAGCCAGCGTTGTGTTATAAAGATAAATTCGAATTAGTGGCTTACTGCATTATAAGCAGGTAAGCGCACGAAACGGCACTCAAACAAGGTAGAGGTTTGGGATGATGCACGAAACTGGAAAATTTTCATCGACGCACGAAACGTAAACGCACGAAAAGGGACTAAATCCAAAATTCTTTGTTCCGGTACCTACGTAAACAACCCGGGTGATTCTTAGAATGCTCTCCGAGTATACGGTCACTAAGGGATTGTACCTGTACGCAACTACCACTATTGCTAATGACGGTTTCTTAGAAAGGACCCCTAGTATCGCGACACATGCATCGTGTACGGAACTGCCACTGATTTCGCCTTGTACGGAAGTGATATGTACGGAACGGTCACCAATTCTACAGAACATTCTGAATAAAAATAGGTACAATTCAATGAATGCCTGAAAGCGATGAAGGATAGAGGTAAAAGCCACTTAAAAAAGGTAGATTCAAATAAGGCGTTTCTTAAGAGAAAATATTTATTTATGGAATTTAAAAATATTTATGTAACGAAGGAATGTGATAAACTATAGGTATCTAGAAACAATTATTTTCTGAAAACTGGTTTGAAGCAAACAAAAAAAATCTTAAAAAGTGTAAAACTAACGGTACAAGGGTTTTTAGATTAAATAAAAATAGAAACATACTCGTAGTTTAAGAATATTATATAACAAAAAAATAAACAATATTCGGGTTTAAATAAGACATTTTTGAATGCTCGTACCTTACATCACCCAACAATGTTCACAAAAGCGTCTATCTGGAGTAACTTTTGTGTGACGTCACGAAACACTCACATCACCTGTTACTCTCATATTACCTTGTTTATCAACGCACTCTTGAGGTGGGTCGTTCCTGTAGTGATGGGTAGAATCGAATACTTTAATGAATCTAGAACTTCCTATCCGAGAACTTTTGAGAATCGAGAACCCAGAATACAATGCGCAGAACGTAAATTTAAAATAAATTATTCAAATATTTTTTCTACTGTTTCACTTATTGAAAAAGTCATACAATTAAACGTTGAAAGTTTAACTAATTTTCAACTATTTTCATGTTTTATGAATTTTCAGGCAGTGGCGTGAACTTTGGAATGAAATATACAAACCAACAAAAATTAAAACTAGGTTACTAAGGTCTTTTTCCTACTGCGCTTCTAAAAATAATACGTATAAAAAAAGTCTTTATAGCGTTTAGTAAAAACGTTTAAATAGTGAACCATTTATAAATGTTGAAAAAGTTAACCGAAAACGTTTTAGTTAACTACTATCTACAACGTATTAAACACGTTTAAAAGACGTACTTGTGCCCATTGGGATTTCCTCTTCCAAATATGGTCTTGTACCTATCGAGTTTTTCCCGTTCTTCTAAGCTCTGAGGAACTGGTGGTGCTCCGTTTACTTATTTCCTGTTGCTTCGAATCATTTTCTTTAATTCTGTTTGCTTTGGTAAAGCAGCCAAAATACTTCTCGGTACTGTACCAAAAATATTTAAAAAAAATGAAGAGCTGCCATTGTAGATGTTGCTATATCCTTAATTTACGTTTTGATCCTCAGCAATACTTCAACTGTTTAAACAGAACTATTATTCCATCCTGTATATGTATTCGTACACGACAACCTTCTCCTTTCCTATCACAACGCCAAAACTTTTTGGTTCCGCGCACGTACCATTTCTATCGAACAAAAATTCATCTTCGAAAAACTTTTGTATAACACTGTAAGTTAATATGTGGTCTATACTGTAGTGGGAGAACTTCTGTCTACTCTTTCCGACCCACCCCAACCTGCCACGCATCCTTCACACTAGAAAATGAATGTATGCTTCCTATTGATGAAGACTTGGAGAAGGAGTTAGTATGTGTTCTGTAGAAAAAGTGGACTCGAAAAACGCTAGATAATTACCCTTAACGTCTGTAGGAAACAGCCGGTGTTTTTTCATCGATGAGCACCCGAATACCCTATGCTCGCTATATATTGTACGGCGGGTCAGACAGCCTATCTATTCAGCTTGATTTGGCCGTTGCCTGTTATTTAACAGTCTGATTAAACCGAGCCAAAAGTTCTTTACAGCTTCAGGGTTACGAATTCGTTGCAACATTCTAGGACGACGGAGTAGGACTTCCGATATCCGCTCCAATTTCCACTACCGCATTGCGCTGAAATTCCTATATAAGGATCATAATAGTGTTTTACATTATCTGGTGCTGCCTTGCACAGGGTGATTCGAGTTGCTCTTCGAAAATACGATATCTCTAGTTTCATGGAAATTTATTTTTAACGTAGTCTCATTAAGAAGTTCGGAATACTAAATTTTAATTTTAGTTTGATTTCTATTAGAAATTTCTATAGATGATGTTAGAGGCAATAAAGAAGTTTGCTTGAAAATTGATGCACCTACTTACCTAATTTAAAATGTTGTTTTCAACAGTTTTAAGTAATAAGGAAAGAAAAAGTTGCAAAAATATTCTCGTCTGTTGCGAGAAAAATTTTGCATCAAATGTTTACTTCAACACAAACATTATAACTTCTGAGATTCGCTCACCGTTTCTAACTTGCCCAGGTCTTTAGTCGATAACCTACTTTCAAAAATATGTAAATTTATGGGTATTCTTATTTCTTTTTCGTTGTTCCCTAGTGTCGCCAAAAATAAAACAATATTTGCATACCGTCGGGTCATCGTTCTTCCGACATCCTCTCACAGTTCTTTAGTAGGAAACTTTACTTCTTTTTGTAATTAAGGATTTGTATTTTCTGAACAAAAGCAATATTTCCTTTCGAGCCGTTTTTTGCTCCAAAAGTATGAAGTATGATTAGCAAAACACTTCTTTCAAAGTAAAGAACCCAAATAACCTGTCAGCGCGATGTCAACTTTATCGAAGGTGTTACGAAGAAACAAATTAAACGGAATATTACGTGTTAACCAGTCTTGTTTTCGAAACAACCATAGCTGGTGCAATAACTATGTGGGCGGTTCTATATGACATACTGACAGCGACGGGTAACAACCTGGTAACCACTCTCGTATTTTTAGATTATTGAAAGACGTTTGACAGAACTTATTTATGCAATTGTCACCAATTTGCCAAATATCAGAATATGTCCGGGTCTGCTTGTGTGGTGTGCCGCAAGGGTCAATTCTGGGCCCCCATTTTTCTTTATTTATACGTTATCTTTTGCAAATTTTCTTAAGTTCTACAAATGTCACTTCTACGTAGTTTTTTATGTAATGATGAATTACTTTTTGGTAGTCTATCTTCATAGGTAACTGAGTTTGAACACTCACCAGCCTTTTAAACCACATTTGACACGAAATCAAGCTCACCCCGACATGTTGCCAAATAAATTTCCTTGTCTCCTACATTCGTTGTATTTAGGTATTACAATCCCACAGTAAGCTGGTTACGTCCTCTTTAATAATTCTCGCTCAAGGCTTGCAATGTAATAAATATTCAAGGCACATTATAATACAAGTCGGAAAGATAATGTAAACGAGTAACCATCAAAGCATTTCCATCGTTTTGTTTCTATTTTCGTTCGTGAAATTTCAGAATTTACTGTAGTGGAATTAATAAATCTCATAACGTGCAACACTGCAGTGCGAATATTGGAGGCGCTCTAAATCTGTCCCATTTACGAGAGAAAATAATCCTGTTTGGTATATATCTTCTGCGGAAATCAGCACTCTGCTGTTATTGCTAACAATTTGCTTCACAGTGAATATCCGCATTGCTTTGCTACGAATCCCTGTTACAATAAAATGTCGAATGCAAATCATACCCACAACCACAAAATTTATAAGAATTGCATAGTAATAAAAAAATATAAAACCCTTAAAATAATATGTCAATATACATTTACCGAAATATTTCTAATTTATCAATTTTAGGGGTTTATTTCATCATAAGGTTCTTAGTCCGAAGACTGGTTGGATGCGTACCTCCACTCTTTTCTATCCGGAGCTAACCTACGCATTTCCCTAAAAGTAGAACATCCTACATCCCTAACTATTTGAGAGCAGTAGTCTAATCTAGGCCTACCCCTACCTCTTTTTATTCCTATCTCTGACTCTAGTATGTCGCGAACTATTCCTTCGTGTCTTAGAAGGTGTCCTACCATCCTATCTCTCCTACTCTTTATTGTCTTCCATACCTTTCGCTTTTCCCCAACTCTTTCTAATACTTCCCTATTGCTAGCCTTATCTATCCACGGTATCTTCATCATGCGCCTGTAGCACCACATTTCAAACGCTTCTACTCTTTTTCGATCCGCTTCCCCTATTGTCCAAGTTTCGCACCCGTATAATGCCGTACTCCATACATACGACTTTAAGAGTCTCTTCCTAGTCTCAATATTAACCGTTCTCGAACATAACAGTTGTTTGTTTCTGTTAAACGCAACTCGGCCCTGCGCTATTCTTTGTTTTATATCTTTAGTGCTCCTACCGTCTTGAGTTATTTTACTTCCTAAATAGCAGAAATCTGCGATCTCCTCTATCTTCTCATTTCCTATTTGTATGTCAACTTTAGTTCTATTTTCACATCCCCTACATACCAAAATTTTAGTTTTATTTTTATTGACTTTCATGCCATAGCCCTGTGTCAAAACTGCTTCCATTTCATTCAAAGCCGCCCCTAATTCTTCTTTGCTAGATGCTAACACTGCTATATCATCCGCAAATCTGAGCATGTTAATAGTCTGACCCTGTACGTTAATCCCTGAGGCTGTTCTGTCCTTAACAATATTAATAGCATCTTCGATATATAAGTTGAAAACTAGAGGGGTTTATTTACATTTTAATTAATAAACACAACTTTAATTGCGAGAACGCTTGTGAGGAATTGCCTAATACCATCAGAAAACTACATAAGCTGTATCCAAAATACTATTTTCGACCCAGAGCTTTTTTTTAAGGCTTAATTTAGACTTTTTCATGCACTGCACATTTTATTAGTATATGTCTTACAATTATTTATAACGGATTCATGAACAATTCGTGTAACGCTTGTGTCAGCTGTCCAACTCTTCTATGGTCGAAAATAGTGATTAATTGATATCGTCTAGGTAATTTTAGAAGTTCCTACATTCCACGCCCCAAGGAATAATTAACTTTAACTACAAAACGAGTCTTTATGCATATAATATAATAACTACTCAGTTGTTGAACTTTGTTCATTTCTTTGGAGAATGCAAGTTAAATTAGGGTAATTATAATCCATTTCCTAATGATTAGTTACCCACCTAGGATAGAACCACCAATATTCATGAAATGATATGATTAAATATTAGAATCTAAATGCTTATGGGAAATTGCAAAAGCATGCCAATGAATTGCTTCACACATTACTACAGCCCTCACATAAATCCTTAAAGTTTATTAATTATTATTCTTCTATATCAAGTTCTATATTTCAGTTTAATTCTTCTTCTTCTTCTTTTTCTCTTCCTTTTTCTTTTTCTTCTTCTTCTTCTTTTCTTCTTCTTTTTCTTCTTCTTTTTCTTCTTAATTACCAAGTTTCGGCAGACGTTCTGCGATCCAAAAAAAATTTAGTTCGTTTTCGTTTGTTGAACGGTATCTTGACGTCTGTTGGGGTTCTCTGTTAAACTGCGAGTTCGGGTTTCTAAACCATTTTTAAAATTTTAATTATTGTATTCAGAAACCTCCAAAACGAGTGGTCTCACTGAATTAGTGGTTATTTTAAAGAATGAAATAGTCTGATATACAGAGTGTCCCAAAATCTCGTGAACACAGAGCTTCCACAGGTTTCTGGCGTCAAAATGAGTCAATTGGACCAAACTTATTTTTATGCCCGTGAGGAAACTTCTGTTTCTGAAAAAAATATCTTTTTCTTCAATTAAAACGGATAGGTACGCTTCCTTCGATTATAATAAAATTTGGTAGATAAATTAATATCCTTGGAAGTAAATACCAATTTTTGATATGAAAAGCAAATTCATTAATATTCGAGAAGGGTGAAAACTACCCCTAGACCTGCTCAAATTTTATTGCAATAAGGGCGGCATGGTCGTCTCAATTGTTTTCTGCAGAAGAGGTATATCTGTTAAAATATTTTCTCTCTTCCAAAAAAACTGTATTTCATAGTTTCGGTAAAAAAGTCGCATGATCGTTTCCATTTTTAATTTTTTTCTCTGAAACTATGCGAGATAGCTTTTTACACAAAAGTGTGTAAAATAGATTAACCTTTTCCACAAAAAATATAGCGACAATCATGCTACCCTTAAAATAATTACGGTAAGATTTGAATAGAGGGAAAAGTAGTTTTCGCCCTTCTTGAATCTTAAGACATTTTATATGCACGTCAGAAAATAACACTTTGAAGGGAGTATCTACATACCAAACCAAATTTTATTAAATCAAATGAAGTGTCTCCGAGTTAATGGAAGAAAACGAATTATTTTAACAAACTTTGAAATTTCCTTACGCACAAACGAAACACTTTCGTATAAGGATAAGTTGGCCTAATCGAATTATTATGACGTCAAGAACCTATGTCTACGAAATTTTGGGACAGCCTGTATTTTAGGGACCTATGTATGATATTGTAACACCTTTATTCCTTCATAAATTCCAGGAGCTTAAAGCTCTTGACTTCTGAAATTAAAATTTGGTTATCACAATATTGTCTGCGATCCCCCAACTACCTGACCATGACCAATATAAAATCTATGTCCTTAACATGCTATCTTAATCTTTAATTCCCAACTTCTTTGCCTTTCTGATGAGTTGAACAATTTTAAAGAGATTCTTGTTATTATGCCTCTAATTCTAATTTTGTATCATTTTGTATAGAAAATGGAATCTCGTAGAAAAAAATTTAAATCCCCCTTGGAAATCGCTTACTTTGTTCAGTTTTTTCCTTGGAACAATTTTATACAACTTCATTACAGTGGTTTAAAGTTCTTATATTTGGTCCATAAATTCGTCTTGACACAATACCATCTGTATTATAGAATGGAAGATTCAGTTCAATTAGGTTAAATTATACATTGAATCGAACATAATACCCAAGTTCGGATATATTGGTAAATTAATATCACATTATGATTTGGGAGTAGCTCTACTATAACAGTTCCAATACAAGATCCCTTATTCCTGTTTGTTTTTAAAGGTCAAGCAGATAATAGCAGCATCGGCTGATGAGTTCAAGGTTAAATACAATCTCGAGTACGGTATGGGGAAATACATTTATCTTGCTAAAAGTGTACAGTATCACGACATAATTTCTTTCTCTAAGATGCTACACAGTAACGCTCATACACCCTTTCATTTTTAATGACGGATTGTGTCATCAATCTTACGTCCAAGAGTAAAACCTTCTCTTTTCACTTTGTCTCTGAGAGGATAAGCGAAATATCTTTCGTAACAGAATTAGAGCTGTAAATGAACATCAATTATCTTTTCATATGTAGTTCTCTAGTTTAGCAAAGTACGTACTAAAGCTTTCTGATACAATCGTTGACACTAGACAAATCCATTAAATTTACATAAATCAGAAGTGCAAACATTATGGAAGAAAATGCGCCTCTTCCATATAGTTCCGATTTTTGCGAGTAGATGTCAGATACATCTGCGCATCTGACTTCGTTGCTTGCTTCCCCCCCAAATCCAAAAGGTTAAACAACACAACTTTTACCGAGACCTTTCGAAAAGCATTTGAAACTTCGCACAGGCTTAAGACGCCCATTTCATTTTATTTCAAGTTTTTAGTCAAAAGTCTATATTTAGATAACATCCATTTTTAACTGAATGGAGTATTACAACACAATAATAATTTTGAAAAATGCAAAAATCAGGCGACCACTTTATTAAAGTTCACTCCACAATGTTTAAGTGTTCACTTGAACCAAACCACTACCACTAGCCATGCTATTAGAAATTTCAATATTTAGAAATAATAAACACGATAATACAGCTAATTACTCACGTTATAAGCGAAGAAACGAGCCACTCTCAGACCTAAATATGGTAAACAATGCCACAGAAGTACCAACTCCCGTATCCCATGCATATGCTTCACCCAACTGTAAGTTGTAAGTTACCAAGTGTAACTGTGTACTCAAACAGCGCTCTGAGGCAAGCTTAATTCTTTCACCTGAAAGCACATATATGACGAAATTTTCCCGAGTCGCGCCGATCTCGCTCCCATATCGAATGTGCATTTGTCTAGAGCGCCGAACAGATCCACACCTCACAGTAGTCGGACGGCTGGCTGCGTGTGTACTAGACATTTTGAAACAGACGACGTGGGATGCTTAGAGCGCGTATTATTTATTACCTCGCATAATAATTAATATTTATATTGCGGCAGCTAAACCCTGGAGATTGAAAACGTTTTAAACTTATTAGTTTATAATTATAACGTTTGAACCTTGTCAAAAAAGGTTAAAAACATATTTTTGTAGGCAGTGCGCGCGCACGAGCGCACTTATTAAGG
This sequence comes from Xestobium rufovillosum, assembly GCA_963966045.1. Taxonomy (NCBI): domain Eukaryota; kingdom Metazoa; phylum Arthropoda; class Insecta; order Coleoptera; family Ptinidae; genus Xestobium; species Xestobium rufovillosum. The sequence goes on from OZ014492.1 coordinate 34,713,620, forward strand.
AGACGCCCCTGTAGTCTCATAGATAAAGTTAATAGAATAGAGCATTTTGTGTTTTTGAAACTTTTTATCAAAATTAGAACTGTGTATATCAGGCCCGTGCAACCTTTTAAGCGAAAGGGCCATTTGCAAGTTTTATGAAATCTTAGCGGGCCGCACTATTGTCTATCAAGTGTTGCCTAGGTGTGATGGGTTCAGAGTATTTTGAATAATTAAAAACAAACACGTTAAATATTGAGATTTATAATTTTATAATAGAAAAACACTGTGAATTCTTAATAAGTTAACCCCACATGCGAAAAAAAAACAGTGACACAGTAATTAAACTCGACACGTGTTTCGCTGACAACGTCAGCATCTTGAGGAGTCTTGGCATGTCAAAGTTCTCGATCCAACCACTTTGGATAGTAGAAAAAGTTAACAAAGAACACTTTTTTGGTAGAAAGAAAAACGTTAGGAACCCTTTTACATTTGCATGTGTAAAAATAAAAAAAAAATATTTATGTACCATCAAAACACAAATTATTGAGAAAAAAATGCAAAAAGATAAACATCTTATTCTTCAAACAATTTTTAAAGGGAGTGACTACTGCATCGTCCGACCGTTACATTAAATTTTGTTCCAACACGGTCGAACGTGCGCATTACGCAATGACAATAAAATACGCCAACGGTCTCGGTGGGGGTACGGGTATCGTCTCAACCTAGCGCTGGATGAGTTCTACCCCCGTACGGGTTGATTCGTTTCGCTTATGTTTCTACATTATATTTTTTCTCAATAAATGCGTGTGTCTGGTGCCCCGTCAGCTAAGTGGTCTGTTTCAAAAATGCATTCTGTCAGCTTTCGTTTCATAATTATAATTAGTTTTTACACTTTCAATGTATTGACATTCAGTAATGCGCATGACCGACCGTTTTCGAACTAAATCTTAGGTGACGGTCGGATGGTGCAGTAGTCGCTCCCATTTTTAAATGAATTTTTAACAACTTTTAGGTTACTTTGATAAAATAATACCTATTAATAATAAAACAATGTGATTTTTGGCACTGGTGTTTGTCCACAATTTGAGCAATATTCGGGCGAATGTTGGTTGACGGTAATATAAGCGAATTTGTCAATTTCCTCAAAGAAAAGAATTGTTCACACGATCACACGTATGCGTATATGTGCCGATACTGACGAATTTAAATTTTACTGTACAAGGTGTCCCAAACTGGACGCGTTCTTATGAGAACACCCCTTATTTGAAGAGATAGAAAAAAATTAACCACGGTGTCCGGAGCTCAAATTTAATGAGAAAACCACTGGCGCAAACAAAACTTTGCTATCTCTTATCGTTTGGCCGCTAGAGGGCGATTCTCAAATTTCGTCGATTTCTTTTATGTCCCATAACTTGTTTATTAATAAAGAGAATTAATTTTGGTAAAAACTTTCTGAAGGCACTTTTTTCCGTAGAATTCATTGCAATAGGCAGTTTTTTTACAGGGCGTTTAGATTTTCGTGCACCACCCCAAACTAATTTTTTATATAGATCACCCTCTATGTTATGAGATTTTTGAAAAGCTCGTAAAATTTCCTAAATTTTGATGTATCACTTGTCATGTTTATCTTAAAAACACAATTTATTTTTCAATTAATTAATTGATAAAAAGACAGGCACGGCCCAGCCAATCACTTAAATAAAATAATAAATACTGACAAGCACAGAATACAGATAAACTTAACTTCACGTTGAACGCTCAACGCCTCTAGTATGTTACTGCTCAAGCTTAGGGAAAAATATGCTGTCGCCATCTGCTGGCTGACTGCTCCTAGGTTAGTCGCAAGAATTAGTGCAGATTTATACTTATAATAATTATTATATACCTAAGTAAATTCAATAATTGTAAATTGTATGCTCTGTTATTTTTTTACATACTTCTAAACATACTCTTTGTATAATACATGTATTAATTTTAGTGCATGCATTTTATACTTTATGTGCTCTCCTTATATGTAACTCTTCATCCCTTGTCAAATATTTTGTCGTCATTTTTATTTTATCATTTATTATTATTTTATTGGCAAGTTGAAGGTAGGTGTAGCAAGGGAGTTGGTGTGTAGCTGTCGGCATACCAGTGCCGGCGACGTGCTTCCCACGTCCTACCACTTTGAAATACCTGAGTTGTGATGAGCAAAGCTGAAGAGAAAATTAATTGCTCTAACAAGTAATACCAAACTTCGCCTGAGGCATATCATTCATAATAATTAAGAGGCTAATCCCACACAAATGATGACATTATGTACCAATCCGCAAAGATAACCCCTAGCAAATAAATACCAGTTGTTCGTTCTTTCTTCACATTGCGTGACTGAAAAGTTGATGTTGTTCAGTGTGGTTAATAGAGAGCTGAATATTTCAATTGACCGATACTGTTAGCGTGAGGCATGAAACTTGCTGCTGTTGAAACCTACAATAATGTAAACCGATACCGCATTTTTATCTCTTTATCCGGCAGTTACGGTGCTTTTCCAGCCTTAAATCGACCGTGCCTGGTTTTAAAATCGGAGCGTGCAAACGTGTGCACAGACAAATGTTATTTCTAGCTATTTTCACAACATAGGCCATTGGCTTATTAAAAGAGAAAGAGCTGTAGCTGTGTAATCTGAACGTTTTGAAATGGAAAAACCATGTAGTAAGCTGCAAATTCAATAGCAAACAGTATTTACTCAGAAATCAGAGCATTTTAGCACAATAATAATAAATTGTATATGATCGCAGAAAGGAAATCGTATTTTCCATTTTACATTCACGCGACGTGTTTGAAATAGGACTCTTCTGACTGGTATTAAGCTAATAGTGTTGAACGCTAATAGACAGACGACGTAAGAAGAGGATCTCTTGCTAGTACGACTAGATGGAACTCGTGGAGGTAGGCTCAGTGCAGTAGGTATAGTAGTGGAGTAAATCCAGGCCGCTAACTCGCTTATTTCTCGAAAAAAAAAATTTTCAACGTAGAACCAAATAAAATCTATGTGGTTGTGTTCCTTGTATTATTTTCCATATGAATCTTTGGTTTACGACATTTCCGGCCTGTGCAGAACTTTTTTATTTTCGAAAAATGTAAAATTTTGCATATGTATGAAACAGTTGGTTTTTAAAACACAACGGGCCATATCTCAGTAAATATTTGAGATATCGACTTGAATTTTTTTTTTAAATTAAAGTAGAAACATGAACGCTTCAAACAGTACTAAAATATTTTAAAATATCACAATATTTTTTGCGGAAAATAATTAGAAACTTCATTTTACTTCGCTTGTGCATTATAAATTTCGACATGCGACAAACTTTTTTATTTTTGAAAATATGTCTGTATATGCTGCGAATGAAATGAAGAGAAAGGTTGTAAAAAGTTTTTGGAGAAAGAATTATTGACCTATGAGTCATAGTTTTGAAGTTATGATTTTTTGTCAGACGCGGCCTAATGAGCGGACGGGTCGTGGTAATGCATCATCAGGGTAACGCGTAGCGGACCGATAGTCGGCTACGGATAACGACGCATAAATGAGTTAAAACATGAAAAGAACTTAGTTTATTTTTATTCCTATTTTATACAATATTGAGTGTCAGATTCAGCATCTGATTCTTCCTCTTCTAATTTTACTGCACAATTCTTGCACTTCTAGTCTACAGAATATTTTAAACTTTATTTTATGCAGTTACATCTATTACTATTACAGTTTTTATCTGAACACAAAGGTGATAAAGGCTATCTCACAGAAGATGGAGGTATGGGGTCGTGATTACTAAATAAGGGTTCCCAGTGGCCTTTCTGGAATGTCCATCCGTATTTTTCTGGGCTTTCGAAGTGGATGTTGTTAATGTGACTAGAATACCATGAAAGTGGGAAAAAATCAAATGCGATTATAATGTATAACAAGATACGAATTCGAATACAAACCTTTGCAAGTGCAATTTAAAAGCATCGTCTGTAAGCGGGTTTTCAGACTCTGGCCTATTCGTGTTTTTGGCCAAAAGAATCTTAGTTCATTTAATGCTCTGACGTCTTTTTGTTTATTTTTGTATAAATTAATATAAAACTTACACAACTGCAATCATATGATGTGCGTTCAAATGGCAGATTTAGTAAGTCCATCATACCCTTAAGGTTGTCGGCGTTTTTAAGTAATACATCAAGAGCGGATTTCTTCCCAATTTTGTAAAACGCACTGGTAGTATCACACCCAGTGAAACAGTGTACTTCCAATAAACATTGCGATACAGTTTTGTCAATTTTGTTTATAATCTTGTACCATTATAGGTAATACGTGTGCTTTTGGTATGGCCTAATTGCATAATAAGCAAAATAAGCACGTCCATATCTACAGATTTCAACAAAAGTATTTTTACTATAGGTACATTCTTATAATGCATATAAAATTATGCATACCATTACATTCCCTTTTTAGCAATCAGGACGAGGCAGATAGGCGCATAATTTTACGTGCATTGTAGGAATGTATCTACAGTAAAACTATTTTGATCAAATCTGTAGATACGAACGTGCTTATTTTCTTCATACACTACTGTAGTAAGGTACCTGAATTATATAATTGTAATCTCTTTCTGCGGTTAGGCCAAAAACAAACACACGTATTATAATGGTAAAATATATTATACAAAAATTGGCAAAACTGTATCGCAATGTTTATTTGGCAATACACTGTCTCACTGGGTGTGATACTACCAGTGCGTTTACAAAATTGGGAAGAAAACCGCCCTTCCGCTCTTGATGTATTACTTAAAAACGCCGACAACCTGAAGGATATGATGGACTTGCCAAATCTGCCATTTGAACGCGCATATGAGATTGCAGTTGCATTTATACAAAAATAAACAAAAAGACGTGAGAACATTAAACGAATTACGACTTTTTTTGACTAACACACGAATCGGCCTGCGTCTGAAATCCTGACTACAGACGATGATTGTAAATTGTATTTGCAAAGGTTTGTATTCGAATTCATATCTTATTATACATTTAATCGCATTTGATTTTTCCCGGTTTAGATGTATATACCAATTAAAAACATGGTATTCTAGTCACATTAACAACATTAACTTCGTAAGCCTAGAAAAATACGGCTGGACATTTCAGAAAGACCACTGGAAACCCTTATTTAGTAACCAGGACCCCATACCTCCATCTGTGAGACAACCTTTATCACTTTTGTGTCCAGATAAAAACTGTAATAGTAATAGATGTAACTGTGCAAAAGAAGGTTTAAAATATTCTATAGACTGGAAGTGCAAGAATTCTGTTAATACTGCAGTAAAATTAGAAGAGGAAGAATCAGATGCTGAATCTGACACTCAATATTGATTGTATAAAATAGAAATAAAAATAAACTAAGTTCTTTTCATGTTTTAACTCATTTATGCGTCGTTATCCGTAGCCGACTATCGGTCTGCTACGCGTTACCCTAATGGTGCATTGCCACGACCCGCCCGCTCTGACAAAAAATCATAACTTCAAAACTATCACTCGTAGGTCAATAATTCTTTCTCCAAAAACTTTTTACAACCTTTCTCTTCATTTCATTCGCAGCATTTACGGACATATTTTCAAAAATAAAAAAGTTTGTCGCATGTCGAAATTTATAATGCACAAGCGAAGTAAAATGAAGTTTCTAATTATTTTCCGCAAAAAATATTGTGATATTTTAAAATATTTTAGTACTGTTTGAGGTGTTCATGTTTCTACTTTAATTAAAAAAAAAATTCAAGTCGATATCTCAAATATTTACTGAGATATGGCGTGTTGTGTTTTAAAAACCAACTGTTTCATACATATGCAAAATTTTACATTTTTCGAAAATAAAAAAGTTCTGCACAGACCAGAAATGTCGTAAACCAAAGATTCATATGGAAAATAATACAAGGAACACAACCATATAGATTTTACTTGGTTCTACGCCAAAAAAAATTTTCGTCACAATTGAAGGTTGATTTTACTCGACTATAGTTCACACCAAGCCATAATCTCGTAAGCGGATCCTTTCTTCTTCACATTAAAGGCAGGCAGCTGTGTAATCTTTTCATATTGAATTTTAGACCGCATAAACAACAGTAAATAAATAATATAAATGGGAAGTTAGTTGTTTTACTGAAATTACGCAGAACGTAAGAATTGAAAGTATAAACTATTTATAGGAACTTATATGCAACAACACTGCCGTGGTGGAAAGTCGGTAATATTTTGTATGAAGCTCTCGTCGAGCAGGCAAAAGTCACGTATTACTTTACTTTGCTTTGCTTTGCTTTGGTTTGCTTTGCTTTGCTTTGCTTTGCTTTGCTTTGCTTTGCTTTGCTTTGCTTTGCTTTGCTTTGCTTTGCTTTGCTTTACTTTACTTTACTTTACTTTACGAGTAGTTCATTGACCAAATGATGCTACAGTGAGAAAGCCTCTGGTTCATGTAGGTAATAAAAATTTAAGAAAATTTATTCAGAAAAGTTATCACCATTCTACTAAAACGCAAATATTGCAGTCAACTCTCGTAGTTTGAAAGAGAATTCTCGAAAAGGAAAACATTTGTAGCTTGAGAATTCACTGGAGTATATTATTGTTCCGGTACATTTATATTCAAAAGGCTTAAAGAGGATCAAATTGTTTCTCACTTAAGGGTTTTCAGTTGCGAATTGGAGCAAAGAAAAACTCTTGGGTGAGATTTACATTCAACACTTATTTCTAAATATGTTTCCCTCAAGCGGCTTATCCATAAACAATGTAGGACGATGAAGTTTGTAGGTCGATGCGTAGGTCGATGCGTTTCTATACGAATAATAATTGGAAGTACATAATACTTTTCTGGTGAATTATGTACAGGGTGATTCAGAATTATTCTGGAAGATTATAATGTAATGGACTCCTACCCTACCCTTATAAGTTTCTACCTGTCTCCCAACCTGCCGGCTTTATTAATTTGCCTAACCTACGTAATACGACCGTTTAATTTATACCTAGTGTGATCGTCTATATAAGAGGAATCTCCTACGTTGTGCTTCACTACCTAATTTCGCCTTCTAACAGCACATGTAACTTTGGACGAGTTACCGAAAGGACATTAAATTATTTCTCAAATAACACTCTGAATACTTTCAATTTGTTTATTGGAAAATGTTATAGGTACCTACTTAATTAAAAAGATTTATTTATTTGGATATTCTATTGATTAAACAATATAAAAAATCTACCAGAACTTGCTCCAACAACTACTCCCCGGGCAAATACCCCGACAGGCATTGAATTACAGAGCAAAACCTTGACGACCGTGACACATCAGGAAACTTTCCACTGTTAACTAATGTAAGTATTAAGAATCTATTCGATGCCCCTATCGTACATAAAAGCAGTAAAGCCCAGCTGGACCATAGAAAATTAAGGAAGAATAGAAATGATTTGGTTTGTTCACCCACAGCAACCCGTTTAATACAAGCTTCGTCAAGGATCTGCTCTGTAAGTAATTCAATGCCTGTCGGGGTATTTGCCCGGGGAGTAGTTGTTGGAGCAAGTTCCGGCCGCATTCGAATTATTCTTATTCTTCGACACTGAATAGTAATGTCTTAAGAGTTGACCCTCGCTTACCGATGCTGGCTGCTCGTCCTTAAGAATAGATGCTGGTTTGGTTTGTTTCCACACAGCTGTGCTGTACTAATGAGCTCCAACAAAAGATAAATCATGATATGCGGTTGCTGTGGGCGAACAAAAAAAACAATGGTTCAATGACTACACAGTACGCACGCAAAGAGTGTGATCTTTTCGTTTCGGTTTCGTGCTGTTTCCATTCATAGTTAACCCACTGTGAGTAAATGTGAATCCTTTTGACCAAGTTTCAACTATCTCTTAAATTCAGAAATTTAAAACTACTCTGTTTCAATTCTTTTGAAGGCTTGATTATTGTTGTGATCTATATTTAATTAAGAAAAACAAATACTAACAGATGAAATATTGTATTGCATTCGCAGAATGTTTATAAACCAATGCTTATCGTTAAGCTTGCTTGCTGATTCATGTTATGGTAGTAGTATGTAGACGGTCGCGAGAGGCGAAACTGTATTCGTTTTAATCGCTTATTCATTTTCAATAAATTGCTAGTTATTCTTGAAGTTGTCTGAACTTACCACTCAGAATTCCACAAATATCCACAACAGGTTATGGGCCCAGGTGTCGCAGGTGGATTGTTAAGTTCATTGTTGACTTTGAACGGTTAATTCAAGTTAGAGTGTGACTAAAAAAGTTGTTTAGTGCATTAAAATTGTTTTAACGCGTTATCAACAAAATGGAGGTTGATAAACTCAAAGTAGAGAAACTTCGAGACGCTGATAACTGGCCGCAATGGCAATTTGTCATGCGAACTTTATTGGAAAGTGAAGATGCTAGTGACGTGTGTGATGATCAGTTAAGAAACCTGAAGTTGGTGATGAGCAGTATGAACAAAAACTGAAGAGATGGACAAAGGCTGATCGACTTGCGAAGAAACTCATAGTAACCACTGTGGACTCGAAGCCACTACAATTCTTAATGAGTTGTGAAACCGCAGAAGAAATGTGGAAAAAGTTGCACAGTATCTATGATATGAAGTCGGATGAGAGCCTCTCTCTCGTTCAGAAGCAGTTCTTTGAATTCCGCTGGGATCCTGCTGGAAATGTAGCTCAACACATCTCTAAGTTGGAGCAGTTGGCCAATAAAATGAAAATGTTGGGTGAACAAATTCCAGAATCCATGCTTCTTACCAGAATTTTGTCGACGTTGCCCTCAAAATTTAATCATTTTCACAGCGCATGGGACTCGACTGATCCAGGTAAACGAACCATCGACAATCTAACAACGAGACTCATGACTGAAGAGTTACGTCTTCAAAAGCAGGTAACTGAAAATGAGGAATCAACAGTCGCATTGTTTTCGAAACTAAAATTGGGCAAGAAAGTTCCGAATTTTAAGAAAAAGGCTGGTTGTTTAAATTGCGGAAGGAAAAACCATGTTCGCGAAAATTGTCGTGGTTGTTATAAGTGCGGTTCGAAAGACCACATTCTGAAAAACTGTCCGAAAAACGAGTACCAACCAAAAAGTGGTAAATCCGGTGACGATTCATCGAGTGAACAACAGGCGTTTGTAGGAAGTGCTGACGTAATAGTAACCAGAGACATTTGGTTAATCGACTCAGGTGCATCTGACCATATAACCAATAGGCGTGATTGGTTCATGGAATTTAGCGAGTTTTCAAAACCCGTGATGATAAGAGTCGGAAACGGTCAGCAGATATCGGCGTTTGGTCGCGGGAACCTTAAAGTCGAAACGTATGGTGAAACGACGTGGCTACCCGGTGTAATTTACGACGTGTTGTATGCTCCGGATATGACTCACAATTTGTTTTCGGTAAAAGTAGCGGCTAGCAAGGGCCTTGATTTTTGTATTAACAACAATGGCAAGCATTGTGTGTTTATGAAGAATGATAAAATTGTTGCTACAGGAGTAGAGCTCAATAATTTGTATCAACTTCGCGTTCGGGTTGTGCATACAAATAAAATTGTTTATTCTGCTGCTGCTAATAAAATCGGTTCGCTACAGTTGTGGCACGAACGGTTAGCTCACCAAAATAAAAAACATGTGCAATCGTTTTTAAAATTAATGGGAACTGAAGTGACCTCGGACAATACATTTTGTGATGGGTGTGTTTATGGGAAGCAACATCGAAGAAGTTTCAGTCAAAGAACGGAAGATATTACAAATGCTCCTAGGGAATTGGTGCATTCTGATGTATGTGGTCCGATGAGCGTGGAATCAGTTGGTAAGAAACGATACTTTGTACTATTTAAGGATGATTTTAGCAAGTTTAGAGCTGTTTACTTCATTCGAGAAAAGTCGGAGGTAAAAGACAAATTGAAATCATTTTGCAACGAAGTACACACAAAGTTTGGGCATCAAATTAAAGAGCTGCAAACTGACGGAGGCAAAGAGTATGTAAACAATGATGTTCGAATGTTCTTGAGTGAGATTGGAACTAAACATATTGTAACTGCCCCGTATACACCAGAACAAAACGGAGTAATTGAAAGAGAAAATAGAACAGTAGTGGAAGCTGCTCGTTCTATGTTATACGCAAAATCCTATCTTCCACAGAAGCTTTGGGCAGAGGCAGTAAACACTGCGGTTTACGTGCTTAATCGAACTGCACCAACAAGAATATCAGAGAAAACGCCATATGAGTTGTGGTATGGAAAGAAACCAAAAGTCACAAACTTAAAGGTCTTTGGGACAGAATGTTATGTGCACATACCCAAAGAAAAGAGACGTAAGCTAGACAAGAAATCCCAAAAAGGCTATTTTGTGGGGTACACAGAAGGAGTCGAAGCTTATCGCATATGGGTTCCTGATGTCAATGATGTCATCGTAAGCAGAGATGTCGTTTTCAAAGAAGAATCAACATTATCTGTAACAACAGGAGTTGACACAATTGGTACCTCTGAATCTGCTGAGGAAGCGGAAGATGTTGAATGTTCAGACAACAATTCCGAGTCGAATGGTGAAGAAGACATACGCAAACTGAGAGATAGGAAAACACTGAAGAGACCTGATTATTATGGTGTTCCTATTTGCATGACGGCTGAAACAGAACCAACGGATTACGATGATGCAATGAATTCTGAAAAGGCTGAACATTGGCTCAGTGCAATGACAGAAGAAATGAAATCCTTAGCCAAAAATAATACTTGGGTTTTAGTTGACAAGCCGGTTGGTAAAAAGGTGCTTGATAATCGTTGGGTATACCGAATTAAATATCACCCCGATGGCTCTATAGATCGCTATAAAGCGCGATTAGTCGTGAAAGGTTGCTCTCAAAAGGAAGGTTATGATTACAATGAAACCTTCAGTCCAGTAGTACGTTACGATACTATTCGAGCAGTCTTAAGTGTGGCATCATCAGAAAAATTAATTCTAAGACAATTCGATATTAAATCCGCGTTTTTGTATGGTAACTTGGATGAAGAGATTTTCATGAATCAACCAATGGGATTTGAAAATGCTTCGAGCAAGGTTTGTAAGCTATTGAAAAGTTTGTACGGCTTGAAACAAGCTCCCAGATGTTGGAATCGAAGATTCACTGAATTTCTGCAGAATTTTGGTTTGAGGGAGAGTACTTGTGACACATGTCTATACATACTTAACGATAAAACGAGAAAATTATTTCTTTTGCTATATGTTGACGATGGGTTAATAGTTGCTTCTAAAGCCGAAGATGCTGATGAGTTACTTGAACAAGTACAAAGCAAGTTTGAGGCAAAAATCGTAACACAAGTAAACAGTTTCCTTGGTATGGAAATCGAGCAGAAGTCAGATTGCTCAATTTTTATTAATCAAAGAAATTATGTTCATAAGATTCTGGCGAAGTTTGGAATGAAAGAAGCAAAGTCTGTGTCAATTCCAATAGAACCTGGCTGGAATTCCAACGGTTCTAATGAGTTAGCCAGAGATTTTCCTTATCGTGAAATAGTAGGAAATCTCATGTATCTTCATGTCATATCCAGACCTGATATAGGATTTGCACTCAACGTTGCATCAAGATCATTGGAAAAACCAACGGAAGCGCATTGCAATTTGGTTAAACGTATACTTAGATATCTCAAATATACAGAAAATCTTGGACTTCTTTATGGAACAAGTGGAAATTTGGAAGTGTACAGCGATGCAGATTTCGCAGGTGATACTACCACAAGGAAATCAACTACAGGAATAGTCTGCAAATACAGTGATGCGGCAATTACTTGGCAGAGTAAAAGACAGCAGTGTATAGCATTGTCAACAACTGAAGCAGAATTTATAAGTGCGGCAAGTGCGGGGAAAGAAATGGTTTGGTTAATTCGTTTGTTTAATGAAATTGGTGTATGTGAAAATAAAATTGAAAAAACTGTTTTACGTGTTGATAATTTAAGTGCGATCAAGTTGATAAAGAATCGGCAGTTTCATCAACGTACTAAACATATTGATGTTCGTTATAATTTTATACGTAATCTGTATGAAGAAAATAGGATTAAGGTAGAATATGTACAAAGTGATGAGCAAATTGCTGATGTTATGACTAAACCACTGTCACGTCAAAAGTTTGATTATTTGAAAGGGAAACTTGGTTTAACAACTAATAAATAGGTTTTGTATTGTTGTTATCTGTCAGTATGTTTTTAGGGAGAGTGTTGTGATCTATATTTAATTAAGAAAAACAAATACTAACAGATGAAATATTGTATTGCATTCGCAGAATGTTTATAAACCAATGCTTATCGTTAAGCTTGCTTGCTGATTCATGTTATGGTAGTAGTATGTAGACGGTCGCGAGAGGCGAAACTGTATTCGTTTTAATCGCTTATTCATTTTCAATAAATTGCTAGTTATTCTTGAAGTTGTCTGAACTTACCACTCAGAATTCCACAAATATCCACAACAATTATTTCAAACCAAATTATCCATCCTATAAATCTCCGAGGATAGCTACTGAGCTATCACAATCGTTAAGTAAAGGCGTGTTGCTAAAACCAAAGATAAGAACTAAGAGTTTGGAGGATTATACGAAGGAATTATTAAGTTTAGAGTACTGTATAATCTCAGAAATGGGTATGTGTGGTTGTTACTAAAAGAGATAATGTTGAACCCCAGCACTAGTCACCCCAGTTCCTTTACGAATTGCTCCAAGTGTTATAAAGTAACTTACAATTAAAATACACTAACTTCATTTGCTTCGAGACTTTTCAAGGGCAATGACCCTACAGTGAAACAGGGAATTAGAATTTTCACTGAAAAGTGAAGGTGAAAAAGTAGTAGGGGCAAAATTAAGGTCAGAGCAAATCCAATTCAATTGATTTGAAAAATAAACTTTTAAGTACCTATCAGAAACAAAAAGGCAAGCCTCAAAGTTAAAAATGAAAACACTTTTAGAATACAAGTGGTTGGTGCCGTTAATGCAGAACTATTACTATGGCTACGGATGATAGTGTCGAAGTGACGGCTGACAAAATTATAACCAAGTGTGTTAGAGTTGCATTTTATGACTGATGACATAAGAAAAAAAAGGTAACCGAGAAGACGAAAATGACGATATTCAGAACAGTTTATAGGCCAATACTAACTTAACGCGAGACATGGGTACTCACAAGACCAATGAAAAGCAAAATACATTAGGGCAGTATACATGGAGCAACAAGAAAAGGTAGAATTCGAAATATTCAAGTACCAGAAAGCCTTGAAACAGAGTCGGTGCTGAAATATACATGGAAGAAAAACAACTCTGGTGGGGACATCAGTAGTAGAGAAATGAGAATACTGGGACACATCCCTGGCCGAGGCGGTTGACCGCCTCGGCGGGAGGAAGCCGGGCGCCCGTCTTTCTGGCTGAGGAGCGATGGGGCGCTCGAGCCAGCCCGCCAAGGCGGTTGACCGCCTCGGCGGGAGGAATCCGGGCGCCCGTCTTTCTGGCTGAGGAGCGATGGGGCGCTCGAGCCAGCCCGCCGAGGCGATCGATCGCTTCGGCGGGTGGAAGCCGGGCCCCCCGGCTTCTCCAGGTGCCATCCACTTCTTCAAGGAAGCCGGGCCCCCGGCTTCTCCAGGTGCCATCCACTTCTTCAGCAACGACTTCTGCGGCAGCCTCTCTCAGAAGAAGCGAGTGTCTTTGCCGAAGAGTGCGATGAAACAAATAGGAATCTATAGTTATTCTCCTACTTCCGAATTCTTATCAGTAGTTGTCTGTCTGTCTGTCTGTCTGTCTGTCTGTCTGTCTGTCTGTCTGTCTGTCTGTCTGTCTGTCTGTCTGTCTGTCTGTCTGTCTGTCTGTCTGTCTGTCTGTCTGTCTGTCTGTCTGTCTGTCTGTCTGTCTGTCTGTCTGTCTGTCTGTCTGTCTGTCTGTCTGTCTGTCTGTCTGTCTGTCTGTCTGTCTGACTGACTGTCTGTCTGTCTGTCTGTCTGTCTGTCTGTCTGTCTGTCTGTCTGTCTGTCTGTCTGTCTGTCTGTCTGTCTGTCAAGGCCGTTGAATTTCGTAGACTGCGCATGCGCACGGTTGTATGGAGAGTATTTAAGCAAGCGGTGCTGTCAGTTAGTACTTGTACTTCAACAAGGGAACCGCATTTGAATAATGACACATATAAACGTAGACACGTTTCGTGTTCTGGACGGTGCTGCTGTGGATGAATCAGCACGCCGTGTCGAGGTGCACGTACATCAGCCGTTCGTGACAACAACAACATTCAACGCCAATGACGAAATTCGCATACCAATCAACCAACAAGACGTTTACGTACTGCCGCATCTAAGCTGCATCTACATAGAGGGCAGGTTCATCAAGGGTGCAGGAGGCGGAGATGCGGCTTTAACAAATAACGCCCTCAGTTTCATCTTTGACGACGTCCGCTATGAAATCAACGGAGTGGAGGTGGATCGAACAAAAAACGTGGGCATCACGAGCACACTGAAAGGTGTAGTTTCTCTGAATGAGGGTGAGGTGTGTGCGCTGGAGAATGCCGGCTGGACGAATACGGGAGACTCACCGAGCCACCTTATCGACGAGAACGGGAACTTTAACGTGTGCATCCCGGGAAGAATCCTGCTGGGATTCTTGGAAGACTACCACAAGGTGCTGTTGAATGTGCGTCACGAGCTCATTTTGACTCGATCGAAAAACGATAGGAACGCTTTCGTGGGTAACGAGGACACCAGAATTGAGTTGAGCAAGGTTCATTGGAGGGTGCCGTACGTCTATCCATCGGATGCTGAATACCTAAAACTTCTCAATATTGTCGAGGATGAGAGAACGTTGCAGATATGTTTTCGCAGCTGGGAGCTGTACGAGTATCCGGTGTTGCCGCAAGCTACGAAACAAACGTGGGCCGTCAAGACTGCAACACGGTTAGAGAAACCCCGCTACGTTATTGTCGCCTTCCAGACGAATCGCAAAGCGAATTTGGATACGGATTCAAGCAAATTTGACCACTGCAATCTGGCAAACGTCAAACTGTACCTGAATTCTGAGTGCTTCCCCTACGAGAATTTAAACTTGGATTTCTCCACGGGGAAATACGCCCTGCTATACGAAATGTACGAGAACTTCCAGAGTTCATACTATGGAAAAGTTGGCGAGCCGCTATACGGCAGGGAACAGTTCAAGGATCTAGCTCCCATCGTGGTGATTGACGCATTAAAGCAGTCGGAAAGCATCAAATCTGGACCCATAGATATGCGTCTAGAATTTGAGTCGAGCGAGAATTTTCCGGCCAACACAACCGCATACTGTCTCATCCTGCATGACCGCATCGTTGAGTATACACCGGGTAATGAATCGGTCAGGAGAGTGGTGTGAACGCATGCCTAGTCTGTATACATATTATAGTTTTAATTATATTGATGTAAAAATATATTCATTGTTTTTATTTTTGCGAAAACCCCGGCGCAGGCGCCTGGGCCACATCCAAAGGCATCTAGCAGTAGTTGAACCTTACCACCCACAACCACTCACATTGGATGCCGCCTACAACCTCTCTCATTGGCTATTGCCCCGCCCACTCTCATGGAGCCCCGGCGCATGCGCCTCAGCCACTGCCAAAGGCCCCAAAGACACCAGAGGCAGAAGACATGACTCCTTCAGCAGCCTCTGGTCATTGATGGCACCTGGATGGACTGGCCTGAACAACACGTGTACTTTCAGAGCCCCGGTGCATGCGCCTCAGCCACAACCAAGGGGGCCCAAAATGGCGGCTTGGGGGGCGCACTCTTCGGCAAAGACACTCGCTTCTTCTGAGAGAGGCTGCCGCAGAAGTCGTTGCTGAAGAAGTGGATGGCACCTGGAGAAGCCGGGGGCCCGGCTTCCTTGAAGAAGTGGATGGCACCTGGAGAAGCCGGGGGGCCCGGCTTCCACCCGTCGAAGCGATCGATCGCCTCGGCGGGCTGGCTGGAGCGCCCCATCGCTCCTCAGCCAGAAAACGGGCGCCCGGCTTCCTCCCGCCGAGGCGGTCAACCGCCTTGGCGGGCTGGCTCGAGCGCCCCATCGCTCCTCAGCCAGAAAGACGGGCGCCCGGCTTCCTCCTGCCGAGGCGGTCAACCGCCTCGGCCAGGGATGTGGCCCAGTATTGTCATTTTCTAACTACTGACATCTACAACGAATGGATGGAACAAGATTAACACGGATAATACGGGTGGCCAGAACAACAATGAAGAGAAATAGAGGAAGACCAAGAAAAACCTTGGAGGACGCAATAGCAGAAAACATATACAAAAGAGGTAAAATGGTAATGGAAGCAAGAAGGGTAGCGCAGGATAGAAAACGATGGAAAAACCACACACCGAAAGGTACAAAGGGGGTCCGGATTTTATATTAAAATTGGTATGAGCGCAGTTCACATTTTTTTTTTCATTTCAAAATACCTGTTCGTTATAAAGAATTCAATGTGAATAAAACATTTTGCCTCTTGATGCGCGCCAACTGGTGTGAGGCGATGAACTTCAAATATAGCTAGAAAACGTGACACATTTTATCGCTGTCATTTTCGGAACTCTCCTCTAGGTAACCATAATTGAGACGAACATTTATATCTTTAAAATGCACTCAAACAAGTGGTTGTTTATTTATAGAATATATCCTGGAAAAAGTAATAACTTGTGTAAATGAGAAACTTCATCGATAAGTAGAACTATCGCAGTTCGTTTGTCATTGGTCATGAAGTGTGATCTGGGCCAGAAGCCTTCTTAAAAATATGATTTTCCATGTTCTTTCAGAAAGTAATGTTGTGAATTTGAAAAAAAAGCTCTGAACTCGTATTGATCTACATTAAATAATAAGCGCAACAATAGTCGGGGAGCAGACCGCCTGAAAGATGCGTTTTAAACACTCTCTATACAACTCGAAGAAGAATGAAGCTGATTCTTTTGTAAAATGATCTGCCGGATTCGAATTTTGAGGTCGCGAGAAGATCTGGAATTGCGAAAATGCCGGAAAATCGATTTTTCGTAAAATTTTCCTAAATCAATTTTCGACCATTTTTAAAACTTTGCTCGTATTTCAGCAACGAAAAGAGTTAGAGATCTGTTTTTTTGGTAAGTAATCTTATTTTTCGGAATTAACATATACATATGCGAGACCAAACACGGACAAAGGCTCGAAATTATTTTTGGTGAAGAAACGAAACATTAATGTTGTTGCTGTAAAAAGGTACAGCGAGTTAAAACATAAATAACTCGTGCGCGCTAGCCGCTCTCATGGGTTGATAGGTAGCGACATGGGTTCGGTCGCTTTTATCCTTGATAATACATACATAGCCGAAACTCTTGGCCCCCTGAATGAATTTGAAACGCAAACAAAAATAAATAGAACAAATATAATATTTGGATTCAATTCTACATTTTATTGAAATGCTTTACGCAAAATGTGAGAAACGAAGATGTCAATAACCAGTACGTCCTCCTCTGGTCTCGAGCAAAACATTAACATTAATGGCTTCCTGCGGTATGTTGTTCCATTCTTTTTGAGCAGTAACAATTAGCTCCTGAAGGATGAAAGAAGGGGTTATCTCTATTTAAAATGGCCCTTTTTAGCATATCCCACATGTTCTCACAAGGATTCAAGTCAAGTGAGTTTGTTGGCCATTTCACTCTTTGAATATTCCCTTCCTGTAGCAAAGTAGCAACCCTTCTTATGCGGTGGGGGGTGGCGTTATCGTTCATAAAAACGAATTTTTCTCCAATGGAAGGATGATTGGTTGGATAATGTTTTGGATGTAATTGTTTCCCGTCATGATTTGCGGCACGTGAATAAGTGGAGTGCGGCGACGATACATTATACTCCCCCCTCCAAACATTGCTATTCCGCCTTGATAAGGAACAACTTCTCTGGCAAAAGCAAGTCTTTCTTGTCGTCCCGTTCCCCTAGAGACCCTTTCACGTCGATAGTTACTCACTAACCCAATTTTTGTCTCGTCAGAAAAAATGATATTGCGCCACTGGAGTAAAAGCCAGCCCTATGTTCCTGCGTCCATTGGAGACTTGCTGCTATGTGTCGAGGAAGTAATCTAGGTACCTTCAGAGGTCTCCTAGATCTTAAATTTGCAGAGTGGAGTCTCTTTCTTATTGTGGTTCTTGAGATCCTTCTTCGGTAAGTCATTAACAACAACATAATATCCAGACTAGAATCCTTTGGTGAACCCGACATAAACAGTGGAAGCTATAGCGTAACCAACGAAATGCTAGAAGCGGGTAGGATTTTTTTAAACACCTATATAAAAAAAACAAATTTTTCTGGAAATATGGATGAATTCCGGGCGCACCTGTTTCCATCCTGTAAAACAGATATCAGGTACGAGCACTGTTATTTTATTCATGTGAGTTGAAACTTTGCTTTCAGAGATCTAACTCCTATGGAAAACGCATTTAATTTTCATGTTAAAAGAGCTTTTTTACAGTGTGCTGTATATAAAACGGCTTGGCAAATAAGCCCAGATATTCCAAACATCTTGGAATATGGATGGTTCATGGAAAATGAAGTTATTATGCCAATAACATTCACAAATAGCTCTAAACTGGATTGTGTTACTATAACACAATTCTGTAAATGTAAAAAATTTTACCTGTTCTTTTCGATGTGCATGCTTGAAATCTAATGTGCAATGTATAATATCATGTTTATGTGAACGGAAATGCAAGTTGTCGGAATAAAAAATACGAATGTTCTCGATATTAATGCAGCGTTTGTACGCCCGCACATAAACCACTACTACGAGTACACGGCTCAGCGCGGCTAGCGCGCACGAGTTACCTATTTATGTTTTAACTCTCTGTAACTTTTTACAGCAACAACATTAATGTTTCGTTTCTTCACCAAAAATAATTTCGAGCCTTTGTCCGTGTTTGGTCTCGCATATGTATATGTTAATTCCGAAAAATAAGATTACTTACCCGGTGCATGAAAAATACAATACACAAATTTGCGATCTACCAAGAAACCATTTTTTTTCCATAAAATTGGAAAGTTGTAGAGGCAACGTGAGTACACTGTGATGATCAGCACACTTCAGTGTATATTCCACGAAAAAAACAGATCTCTAACTCTTTTCGTTGTTGAAATATAACGAGTAAAGTTTTAAAAATGGTCGAAAATTGATTTAGGAAAATTTTACGAAAAACCGATTTTCCGGCATTTTCGCAATTCCCGATCTTTTCGCGACCTCAAAATTCGAATCCGGCAGATCATTTTACATAAGAATCAGCTTCATTTTCTTGTGTGTATTCGAGTTGTATAGAGGGTGTCGAATTAGAGCACCTTGCTCCCCGACTACAAGGACATCATGGTTCTCTAAGTACAGGCGGTATTTCTGAGGCAAACCAGTTTGGCTCTTCCTTTGCACATTATAATATTTTAATAACTTCCTTTATTGTTTTCAAGTACCTAAAGTTTGTAGAAAATAGGTCAGTAAACAAATCTATATTCACCTCGAAAGTAGGAAAGTTATTTGCTATAAAAGCATTTTACTTCTTGAAAAATATGGAAAGGGAATTTAAGATTAAGTCCCGCCACTGTGTGGTATTTGGATATGATTCTATATCGACTGAGCATCAGTCTTTTTAAATAGTACGACTTAAAGTGCAAATCGGGGAGACATACGAGAGCTCGTATTTCAGAGGCAAACTGGTCCGTATTTTAAACTTAAAATGCTGTCCGACAAAACGAGCAATATTGTTAGGGAATTATGTCGTGAACATCCTGTTAACTCGTTTAGTATGCGGGTGTAAGTCCAATATTCTGTCGGCAGTTTAATCCCCCAGAGAAATAAAAATAAAAGTCCGTGTGTCTCGGTACTGAAAGCACAAAATCTGCGTTAAAACGCATTAGCTTTAGCTTGTACATAAAATATGTAAATGATCTCTGTAAATGGACCATTAAATTTAATATACTTGTTCGCTTGTAACAACTGCCATTAAGACAATTAAAAATTAAAACGAGACCCACAAATGGGAGGTCCATATTTTGGAGGTAAAATTAACTCCGATGTCATATTTAAGTTCACCGAAGCTAAAGGTCTAATAATAATTCACGTGGGCGAAATTACTGTCTGCTGCATTCATAAGAAAAGTTATACTGAGGTACATGATGTAACAAAATTTAATGGGGAAAGTCACATGCGTCGCGAGAAAATTTTCATAGACTAATACTTGATATTGGCATCTCTCATTCGCTTAATTCCAGTATTAGCACTGCGCAGATTATACGTCACGGCCTCCTTCTCTATTCAATTGAACTCTACCATCTAAAGCTCAATCTAAAGTCTTCGTGTCCTTTGAAAACCAACTGCGTTTTTTTGTCAGCTTGAAAGTAGGTATTAGAAGTTAGAAGCTACGAGAGAATACAGATAGCAACGAATTGTGTGTTTAAATATCGACTTTCTAAGCTCTAAACTCATAGTTTCGGTGGTGTAATGGATACTGCATTGGGCTTCTAATCCGATGGGTTCGAACTCGTATTTTGCCAGTAATTTTTATTGGGATGATTCCGATTTCTATCGATTAAGAGGTGGCCGTCAGGCCGGATCGAATTCCAGTCATTTGGTACATATATGTGTTTGCATATAAAAAGATAATTACGAATATTACAGTAACCAAAAAAACTGGGTGCGTGGTCGCCACACGCGATAGAAGTGAAACTTCAACGTTATTAGAGGAATGAAAAATTTAAATATACAAAATTAAAGTAGGCAAAATTTACTACAAAATACACTGGTCAACTTTGATTTTGTGACGAGAGGTATCGGCGCTAGAGCGCGCTGAAAAACAGCGATTTTTTGGCCCTACTGGGAAAACGTCAAGAACGCCCACTCCCACCCACAACATCTATGCATATGCATGTTATCATACCACGTGAAAGTATATTAAATTTTCTACAAGAGACGTCTCTAACATTCAGCTTTCTCATAGCAAAGCGAAAATTACGAAAAATGCCTTCTGCGCTCTACAGCAAAAACCGTCCCTCCCACCTGTCTATCTCTCATGGGTGCTATACTTTCGATGTATCACGCTTAAAAGAGGTTGTTTTGAATGAATTTATGGCAAAGCATGTTTGATGAAAACATTAACAAATTATATTTACAAAATATTAGGTACACGACACTAAATATAAAGCTGAATATGAAATTTGTATGTATTAATGTAAATGTGTCATGAAATGAGGGAAAGTCGAACCCAGGATTGGGTCATCACTTCGAGTAGGTTCTCTATCTGGAAAATAAAGAAGGCATTTAGTGTTAGAACATGGTTACAAGAACAGATAATTTGTATACTGAGCTGTCGATGTATGAAGAAATACCTGATGTCATGTGCGCAGTTATTTTAGTCGTCCCCGTTTGGTTGTTTGTGGCCCAGGCAATGTCTTTTGGGCACTAGAAGGTCCAGGCGAAGGGTCTTGGGCAATGAAAGGTCCAGGCAAAGGGTCAGGGACTGTGGAAAGTTCAGGCTGAACAGTAAGTTGTTACTGTTCTTCAACTGAAAAAATTGTACCTAATTGCATGATTAATAATATTATAGAGAAAAATTGATTAGTAAAGATGCATAATGCTGCAAAATATTACGTGAATTAATACCTTCTGTCGCCTCAGCTGCTTCAGGCAGTCGTACTGCAAGGGGATCGTCTAGGTCGTCTCCCTCTTCTGAATTTTGCACCATTATGCATCTTTACTAATCAACTTTTCTCTATAATAACATTAATAATTCAATTACAATTTTTCAGTTGAAGGACAGCAACAACTCAACTGTTCAGCCTGGACCTTCCACAGCCCCTGACCCTTTACCTGGATCTTCCATTGCCCAAGACCCTTCACCTGGACCTTCTACTGCCCAAAAGACATTGCCTGGGCCATCAACAACCAAACGGGGACGACTAAAATAACTGCGCACATGACATCAGGTATTTCTTCATACATCGACAGTTTGCTATACAACTTATCTGTTCTTGTAACCATGTTCTAACACTAAATGCCTTCTTTCTTTTCCAGATGGAGAACCTACTCGAAGTGATGACCCAATCCTGGGTTCGACTTTCCCTCGTTTCATAACACATATACATTAATATATACAGATTTCATATTCAGCTTTATATTCAGTGTCGTGTACCTAATATATTGTAAATACAATTTGTTAATGTTTTCATCAAACATGCTTTGCCATCAATTCATTCACAACAACCTCTTTTAAGCGTAATACATCGAAAGTATCGACGATGAGAAATAGACAGGTGGGAGTGACCGTTTTGGCTGTAGAGTGCAGAAGACATTTTTCGTAATTTTCGCTTTGCTCCCTCCAACCTTATGAGAAAATTGAAAGTTAGAGACGTCTAGTGTAGAAAATTTAATGTACTTTCACGTCGTATAAGGGTTTTTGTTGATAACATGTATATTTTTCGAGTTGTAGGTGGTGGGAGTGGGCGTTTTTGACGTTTTCGCATCAGAAGGGCCAAAAATCGCTGTTTTTCAGCGCGCTCTAGTGCCGATACCTCCTATCAAAAAATAAAAGCTGACCAGTGCATTTTGTAGGAAATTTTGTCTACTTCAATTTGGTATAGGATGGTGATCTTCGAAAAACGCATAGTCTTCGAGATATGAGCGAAAAACTGAAGAAAGTGCGAAAATTTTGAGGTTTTTAGCGTTTTTCGTTGTGAAGCCGACCTCCTACTAGGCAGCAAACTTGAAATTCGGATTCAGCACCCCAAAAACATATAGAACCGTTGAGAAAAAAACTTTCCCAATTTTGTTACGAAAACGGCAGTTTTGAACACCGATTGACTGGACTAATAAATAGTTTCTATACTATGTTCATTTAGACCTTTTTTGTTTGTTTTGATGGGTACTAACTATGCCTAGAATCTGATGACTGAAGTAATTAGCGAAGACGCATTTAAGACATTAACTTCAGATGTTATGCTACAATTTGTTAGAAAGCATAGTAGTGATAAAACTCAGTTATGTACATAGACTCCCAAATAGCAAAAGTTATTGTGTTAACAACTTAATATTCTTATTATTCTAATGGTCCATAAGTTAGTTAGTCTCGTAAATTCATTATACTCATTTGAATGAATATGCATAAATATAATTTGTTAAAACCAATAAAAATTTAAACGCCAAATTTAATCAAGCTCCAAAAGTTCGTAAAATTTAATAGGTTGAAACAGGAATATACTAATTGGTAGATTGGAAACTAAATGCATAATTCTAATTTTATACATATTTTTATTACATGCATAAATATATCAAATTTGTTCGCCGGATAGTTACGTTGCTTTTTGCATCCGCCACTTGCAGACATGATAAAATTTCAATAATGAACATACCTAATAGGTTTACGAAATATAAATAGGAAATAAAGTCGCATATATTGGAATCCTATAAACACAATAGAGTTGATACAGGATGAAATATTCATTTTTAACAAACGAACGAGGAATTATAATTTCTCATAAATTTTTGTAGTAGAAACTGGCGCACTTTTGACTTCCAAGAGCTTGATGAATATCAGCATTCGATATTGAGTGAATAGGAATTATACATTGTCAGGGTTTATGGAAGTTATATGAGACGAGCACAAACCAATAAATTAAAAATATGTTATTAAGAATAAATTGTAATATTGTTGCCCCAGAACACGGCTTTTTTCATGGTGGTATAGAATATTCTGCTGCAGATATCGCAAGAGATGAAGTGCGCAGGACTTTCTATGCTTGGCCTCCGAAGTTGTGTTTGATAATTTGTGGTTGATATTATTTGTACTGAAACATTCTGTTTCGTATCTTATCGGTGCGGTCCACATTGACTCCCAGGTGAATTGAGGAATGGTTTCAGTTCTTGCCTTTTTCCAGCTCTTCCTTTACAGTTCTCTTTATTCATGAATACAGTCTGTTTCAACTGATATATCAACACCATTATAGCCTACTAGTACTTTCTTCGTTGTATGTTCTGAACATTAAGACTTGCTCACCTCTCTATTGATTTTATTGCCCACAGTCATGAATAGAAAAACTATATATTCATTTAAGTATACATTTTTGTTTTATTTTCTGACGAGTACCCTGAAGTCATATCATACAATAAAGCTTTTATAGATACATACAAAATATATTGAATTTAAGAGAACCCCGCAACGTGCCGTGCCCTAGAAACATTTTCCGGCTTTCACCCGACTTGTATAAATCCCATGTTGATTGAGATATAAGGAGAAAATTCTATAAAATGTGGCTATAACAATTCGACGATTGTGTGAGAACGAGATCAGAAGGACCCGTTTCCACTAACGCTTCATCCTTAGAAATTTGGCTTTGCTTTTGTAAAAGACAACGGATTAGAGTTTATTGTTAGCGACAGCCAGACTTATTCCCACTGACAACAGCTGAGCAAATAAGAGGATTGTTTGTAAAAAACACAGAATAAAAACTTCGCCACTTTTCGGCTTTCAAAGTCCAGACCAATCTGTGTTCAAAGGGAGTGTAATACAAACACGGAGTTGAAATTCTTTTGTGATACATGTGAGACAAGTACCAATTTCTATAGAAGAAATATACTTGGTCAGTAGAACTGGGATTTTAGTCCAAACGGCTATTTACCTAGAATGTAGCTAATTGGAAATGAGCCTCTTCAAAATGCGTTTCATGAAAGAACCTTTAATTTGAGCCCTATTTACTTTTACGTTTTTTAGCTAAAACGTGTATTTGTTAATTGCACAATAAATTTTGGCCATCTTATAATATAGGTACTCTTTATACTTGTGTTTCTTCAATCATAATTAGATACATTAATCACTGCAGTGATTACTTAATGAATATTATTCACTACACCAATAGGAACATCGCTTGATCGCTTTGACCCTTTTTTATATTTATTTAGTAGGCTGCGATCGCGATGTGTCAGTTCAAATTGAAACGTCAAATCAGCATGGTTTGCTTTTAATTTGAAATGCATATTCTAAAAAAGAAGATATAATGAGTAGTGAGGGTGAAAACGAGGTTTCTTTAACAGCACCAGCAATAAAAGAAACTGCAGAACTTGCCTTATTTTAGATTCATTGCCCAAAAAACCAAGAAAATTATACATGAGAGCGTATGTATTATGAATCTTTCTTACACTGGAGAAGGGAAATGAAGGTAAATTCTTTCTGGGAATCTGTTTTGATAGTCGTGGACAAAGTATAGTATACAACTCGTTATAATGATGCTATTATTGGCTCGGATGATTACAAAACTCGCTCCTTTCACTCGCTCGTGTTGTAAACTTCATCCTCGGTAATAATAGCATTCATTATAAACTCGTGTATAATCTTCTAATATATAAAAATCTCGTGTCACGGTGTTTGTGGTCGCACTCCTCCGAAACGGCTCGACCGATTTTTATGAAATTTTTTTTGTACATTTGGTAGGTATGAGAATAGGTCGTAAAGTATTTTTCACCCTCCTACCCCCACCCCCCATTTTTAATCGCGATTTTAGTATTTTTGTATGAACAATTTCCAAATAATTGAAATTTCTTTTGTACATTTGGTAGGTATGAGAATAGGTCGTAAAGTATTTTTCACCCTCCTACCCCCACCCCCCATTTTTAATCGCGATTTTAGTATTTTTGTATGAACAATATCCAAATAATTGAATTTCTTTTGTACATTTGGTAGGTATGAGAATAGGTCGTAAAGTATTTTTCACCCTCCTACGCCCACCCCCCATTTTTAATCGCGATTTTAGTTTTTTTGTATGAACAATAAAAATGAATCCTTATTTCCCTTGGTCACGCCATAACTTGAGAACGACTTAACCGATTTCATTCATATTTTTTTTATGGTTTCTAATACTTTGTAGAAGGTTCTTACGGAACGGAAAATTTAGAAAATTAATTGCACAGAAAATTGGAAAATTTGAGAAAACGTAACGACTATTTTGACTTCGCGCGTTTGACAGCCTGTACGTGTGTATGTCACCGAATTCCTCCTAAACGGCTAGACCGTGGAGTGGGTCCCTGGATGGTTTACATTCACAATTGGATCCGGTAGGTGGCTCTGCAATCGGGTTCTAGGAATTTTTTTGAACGGCTGGACCGATTTTGATGAATTTTTTTGTGTGTGTTAAAGTGGGTCTCTGAATGGTTTACATTCACAATTGGACCCGGTAGATGGCGCTGCAATCGGATTCCAGGAGTTTTTTTGACCGGCTGGACCGATTTTGATGAATTTTTTTGTGTTTGTTGAAGTGGGTACCAGGATGGTTTACATTCACAATTGGACCCGGTAGGTGGTGCTGCAATCGGGTGTTACTGAACTCCTCCTAAACGGCTGGACCGATTTTGATTAAATTTTTTGTGTGTGTTGGAGTGGGTCCCTGGATGATTTACATTCACAGTTGGACCCGGTAGGTGGCGCTGCAATCGGGTTCTAGGAATTTTTTAAAAACGGCTGGACCGATTTTGATGAAATTGTTCGTGTGTGTTTGAGTGGGTCCCTGAATGGTTTACATTCACAGTTAGACCCGGTAGGTGGCGCTGCAATCGGGTTCTAGGATTTTTTTACGGATTTTTTTTTTAAAGTCGGGCAGGACAACGTCTGCCGGGCCCGCTAGTATCTTATAAAATTAAAGAACTAAACTGGCTTAACATGTGCAACAGGCTAGTAAAACGGGGTTACTTTGGCACATGGATCCTACTTTGGCAGTGGCGTATTGATCATGCGCGACGCCCGTTGCAACAGGTAAAGTCAACATTCTTATGCGCACATGTGTCAGTCGTGTTGAGGAAGCAATCTAGTACGCAAAGATGCCAAGAAATTATAAAAAGAAACTCGGCGGACAGTCCTACAGGAACTACACCGAAAATGCTCTTAACGCAGCGGTGGCTGCAGTTCGACGCGGCATGACGCAAACAGAGGCGTCGAGACGCTTCCAAATCTCACGGGGTACGATTCAAAACAGGCTATTCGGTGGACATGCCCAAAATCCGGGACATCCAACGGTTTTTACAGTCGCAGAAGAACGATTGATTGTGCACACATTGGACACCGTGGCGAACTTGGGTTTCCCGTTCACGACAAGAGATGTTCGCAAAGTGTTGCAAAAATTCCTGGAAAAACAGGGCCGCATTGTGCCATTTTTTAAACAGAATAAACCCGGCATGAAGCGAGAACGGTTATTAAAATTTTGTATTGTTGATGAAAATGTTATTTTTCTTACATTTTTACAAATAAAAAGTTTTCTAAGTTTCGACTGCTAATTTGACCCATTTAGAAAAAAGATACGTCAAATTCAAAGGTTGCGTTGGAATCCCCAGAGTTTTCTGCGTTATATGGATGCCAATGTAGGCATCCACGCTCGCCTAGTATAGTACAATATCCATTTTTCGTGTCTGCCAATGTAACCCCACTATTGCGGCCTACTTTGGCAGCCAATAATTAAATAAAAAAAAATACTTACCAAGGGCCTTTAAGGAATTTCAGTAGTGGAATCGATAGGTCTGAAGCTATTCGGTATGTTGGTGAAATAAAAACGGTGATTTGTCAATTTGTTTAAAAGATATTCTGCCATAACTGCCAAAACCGGCCAAAGTAACCCCGTTTTACGGTATACTATAATATTCTTTCAAAACTAAACTTTCACGTTTCCAATAATAAATTTATATCCCCTCCAATGAAACTCTAAATACATTAAGAAATGCTACTAGAGTCACTTTTCATGAAAACTATTCCTATTTATTCTTACAATAGACTCCGAATTAGTTTGTTCACTTATTGTACGTTTTCTTCTTTCTACACCGATGAATAGTTTCCTGCTCATATAAAGGTGTCTAGAAACAACAGCATTCTTTTGATAGTCGAAAGGTATTTTCGAGGACAAAGTCGGATTCAATTTTATTTCTCGTTCGTTTTATACGTTGGCCCTTATCCTGAAACCATCGCTACAGATTGTATTATATTGAGTTATCGGAGAATGCTACCAATAATATAGAAAATGTGTGATATATTGAGACCTTTCCACACTTGATACAACTTTAATTGAAAGATTAATCACAGGAGAGAATTTAACAGACAGCTTTCCTGAAAAAGGGAAGTTGTATTGTTTAATGCTTGTATTTATTTTTAGCGAATGCTTCATGCTGAAACCTTATTATCTCACTTATTATGTTTTAAGTAACTTTGTTCAACTGCGGTTAATGAGAAATTAAAAAATCTAAAAACTTTGATGAAATTAATGTACCATCATGGGCTTGCGTTTTACGACTACGAGTATTCTCTTGGCGTAGCTTGTAGGTTTCTCAACTAGAATCATATTATTTGTTCTCGCTCCTTGAATCCATTTGAAGTCACAATCACTTACGAAAATAGAGAATGCGCCCCGCAATAATTTTGTTTAGTGTTCGCACGAGAATTTTCTATTTGGCAAACATAAAATATTACTGCCTGGGAACTGAGAATAATTATGTATGAATGCAAGTAAAAATATTCTTCAAGTGGATGGATAAATTCTGCTGATTTACTGGTCTACGCAGGTATTTTCTTCTAAAACTATAGTATACTTTTCTACCGTAAAATTTACAACGTCCATTATAAAGAGATAATAAAAAATACATGTTAACCTATTTTGTATGCGCATATAAAAATGCCCACAATACTTCAGTTGCCCATAATTTAACTCAATAATTTTGCAGTAAATGCTTTACGATTTTTTAATGCTTGGTTTGAAAGGTTTATGGTGGGAATCTACACACTTGTGGCTGCTTTAACTTCAGCATTTCATTATCATCGATGTATAAGACTAAACTATATTAAAGGGAAGTGTAATAAACTGAAGGAACGCCCAGAACTTAGAAAACTGAATAATGTATACTAAAGTTTCTATCTCTCAAAAGAATTTTTAAAAAAGTTACCGTTTCTGTTGTTCGATATCAACGGAACTTCAGTATGTTATGGTTTCGTTCATTTCGAACAAGAAAGTTCATATGAACAGGTGTCCCATTACCAATGGTTATTGAGATACAGCAATTTTAATGTAGAGCGCATTGCAGAGCAATTATCCATCAGTACGCTGTTGTAAAACAATTGTCATTTGACATTTAGCATTATTAGGATCGGCCATGGTGGCCCTATCAATTGGCCAGCTAGGTCTCCGGATGAAAAATGATGTTTATAGAGAAAATAGGCACACGTGATGAATTAATCACCCGTATTATGGTCAATGCTACAAGAATAAAGGAGCGCCAGGAAAGGACTGCAAAGTTTGGCGGTGGGGTTTTTGAGCCATTCCCCTAAAGTCTAAACTTTATTTTGTATATCAAATGTTAGTTGTCAGAATTAATGAAGTTATAAGTCGTTCATGCAGTAATTCAGCTGGATGTCAGTCAGTAACCAGTGAGAAATGGACACGTGTTCATATGAACTTTTTTTGTTCAAAATGAGCGACATAATATAACATACTGAAGTATGTACCATTCCTCCCGAAACAAGCTGTATACATATGAATATTAATAAAACTTAAATAGCTTTTCGAAAAAGGATGTACCTAGATTAGATTTTCTGATCAACATAGGAATCACCCTTAAAAATGTATGGAGGTTGGTAATATTTTTAGTGGTTTTGAAGAATTTTGGATTTTCAATTTTTGACGGCATCTAAATGGTCGGAATGTATCACCCGTCTCTTTTTCATTAATGTCATGCTGTAGGTTATACAATAAGACAGTTCCCGTAGGTGTACTACATCTAAGGTAACGCCCTGTATGTATTCAGCAATAATGAGATTAGTGAATCAAATTTCAAAAAGTGGCAAGAATATATTCCGGTCCCTTAGATATCGACGACCATGATTGTCGGATTCGCTTTTAACTAACAGGTATACGGCGTAGTTTTGCAACGGTGTAGACATATAGAGCCTGTTCTGGACCAACTCATGAAAATTGTAATGCACAGTTTGTTTTGAGAGGTATCATGTTCAAGGTCAAATAAATAAGCGGCATATAGTTTTACGAGAGGTCTTTTAAATTCAGGTCGGGAATCGGCTGTATAGTTTCAGCTTCTGGTGTGGTCTAGAATGGGCTGAATATATAGTTTGGAGTGGGGTTTGGAGGGTTTTACAGTGGTGGGAGGAACGTCTCATAAAATAATGTTTCGAGAGCTCAGTTTACCAATTTCAATTACAGGGCATGAGTAATTTTATAAGTGCAGCTCTAGTTCTGCTGCCATTTACTACAGAAAAATATGTTGTTTGTTCAAAGACCTATAGCGCAGTTCAAGCGTTCGCCAGCATAAAGTTTTCAAAAAGTTGTAATATAAATATCAACAGGATATACCGAAATGGTCCGAACGATGGAGATTATCTTACATTTCTTAAACAATTCTGCTGACTTCGTGAACTCATGCATGTGAAAATAAATGAATCTTGAACAGAATCAGAACGTAAATGTCTTATTGGGAGTCATACAAGGATTCCTACTTATTTACACGATTTTTATGTTACGAGTCTTATCAAAACCTAACCACTTCATTTCCCTTTTCCTTTCAACACTTTCTCCGTCAAAATAAACATCGGAATGTTTAACTTTCTGCAGCTCCATTACATAAAATCCTTCGCATATGTTGAACTGGAATCGGCATAACTTATCTTCTCTGGTTTTATGATGCAGCGCCCGTGTTCTCGTGACCAAAGAGAGAACAGTATCAAATGCTGTTAGAATTAACAATGCATCCTAATATCGCATTATCTTACAACTGAACCGCTGTATATTAAGATTTCAAAACAAATTTTGTTCCAAATTTCTATTTAGATATCGCAGGATTGTTAATGGCGAAAATGTCCCAGTATTCTGTTGCATATGCATAAATCGTCCTTATCGCTAGAGCTAAGCGGCCACAAACATTTATAACTAGAATGAGAAATTTCTTCGTCAAAATGGTACGGGGCCATTTTAAAATCAGCAATGTTTCCGGAAAAAGTAATGCTTTCTGCTCGTTGAATGCTGTTTTACTCTGCACAGAGTTAATTTATTATATGATGGCTGTATTGTTTTTCAGTTTTTGTATTCGAATGTCATATATTTCCTCTGGGACATTTACTACTGTAGGGATGCACAGTCTCCCTTTATTTCAGCTACTCATTTGGGATATGGCTGTTTTTATTCGAGTTTAATTTGAAACGCTATAGTAGATTTTAAAAAGCGAATGAGAGCGGCCAAAATATTTGTTTTATAAATTAGTGAGTTGTTGATGTAGGATGAGGATGATTTTAATTAAAATATTTCGTTTACGTTTTAAAGAAAAATGACTGCAAACGAGACAAGGGAGTTTTCAAGTAAACAAGGCTGTCTCCTCTTTTATTCTGATAAAACAAGCAGATCTCAGTTTATATAAAAATAATCAACTGACTCGAAACAAACGTATTCTCCTCCTAAACTCTATACCTCTACTTTCCTGTTGAAGATTTGTAACAATAATAAACATTTTTGGGTATAAGTTAAAGTCACCTAATATAACAATAATTAACCACCGGCACTTACTTCTGGTAGTTTACTGTCGGGTACAACAAAATAATTAACGCCAATCTAACTTTTTTAGATCTGTGGCGTTCAAATTATGCTTTGTTACAACCCCCTAAAAATAATATAGGTAGGTATCTTCCGGCTTTCTTTTATTTCCTAATCATATCTGCAGTTCCGAATAACTCGGTAATAGAACAAACAAAACGAGCAATCCATGCCGTATCCGCTATCAGAATATTAAAATGAAAATTATCATTCAGAATCGATATCGTTATTTGATTCAAGATGCTAACAAACCTATGCAGCCTGGAAAGACGAGGTTCAATTTTAATGAAATACAAATCGTATTCTTGCGGCTTCCCTGCCATTTATCATTGCAAATTGATTCGGTACAACGGCGGTCGCGCGTCTAAAAAATAACTTTTAATCATCCCATCCGTTACAGGTATGTTTTATTTTAAGCGGAAATAATCCCCACGTACTATATCGAACTTTGCATGGGAACTAACGAGGCGTTTTATACTTAACGCTGATTTATTGATTTTGAACCCATTCGTTTTGATTAATGGTAAATTCGCCTGCCACCGGCGTGGGTCTTTTTTGTATAAAATAGAGCAGAGGTTTCTAGTGTAAGCAAAGAGTTGCGAATTATGGGCGTGCAATTTTCAGTTCGATTCTGGGATTGTGTTTGTGGCAATGCAGCTTCTGAATTTCAGAAGGAAAATTACAGCGATTTATGCATTATTCCGGATTATTTCTAATAAACTATCTACTACCTATCCCCTTATAAGTTCAAAAAACTGGGTGCGTGGTCGTCACGCGGGATAGAAAGAAATGAAACATTTTTAGGGTAAACAGATGATTGGAGGGCATTTATGAGTTTCAAATATATATTTATTTCATCAACTTCTATGCATTCACTCGTCCAAAACTGAAATAATAGGTCTATGTCCGTATCAAAATAATAATTATGAAAGAATAAATCGAATTTTAATGCTTCTAACCAAGCGCTTTATAGTGTCAGAGAACTGAAATGCCGTGTCCTCGCCTTACTGACGCTTGCCTGAGAGAAACAGCGCGAAGCATGAGACAGAGCGAGGCTAAAGAGTGGGGCGTTCGATATTCCTTTTTTCCTCTGACCGTCTTTTCAGACTGCTCCCCTCCATTCGTTTCACTTTTCGTGACGCTCTCATTTGCCAACACAGGAACTCACTCTACCGAGACAAAGAAATTTCACTTCAAAATAATTTGTTTGTATGAAGCATCATTATCTTGCAGTTTGGAGTCATCCGTGTGAATGTTACTGTCGGACCTGCACGAATACCTACTTTTCAATCGCATAGATCCTCTTTTTCTTATAGGTACTTCAAAAATATGTCTACAAATAATGATAGCTGAAATTTGCACGTATACAACTGTGCACAGATTAATTGACTGAGACATGAATTTCATGTGAACCAGATATTTTGAGTACTTACACATTTACAAGGAGCGGCAGTGACTTGTTGAACGTACTAATATTGTGATATTCAAGTTAATTATGCCAAAAGCAAGTTTAATGGGCTGTCAGGATGATGGAAAATAAAGTAATCCCTCCTGAAATTAGTACGTATCACGCAAAACACGCTCAATTTACAAAATATGTAGAAATACATAATATTTTATCCATCTTCCAATGTTAAGCAGATAATGAGCCACAGTTTTCATTGTACCTACAAAAATTTCCACTACATTTCTCTTTTTAACTATATAGGTAAATGTTTTTTTTAAATTGGCTCTATACTTGGGCCGCCCAACAGACCACGGGGTTAGAACAGAACTATCGTAAGTCCAATTTTAACGAAATTGAGTTAAGCTAATATTATCTATCTAGACCCTTCAAAATATTTGCTACAGAAGTATTGTAAGTTCTTGGTTTGTATCTACCGCCTAAAATGTAAAAAAACTGTTGGTATACTAAGTGCATATCGTTTTAAATATTGGGAACAGAATTAGCCTATCTCGAATATTTTGGAATTATATTGGCGCAGAAGTATCCTAAGTCACGCGCTAGTGGGACATAGGCTACTTCTATTCTCAATATTGTGAGCTTCTGGAGTTTATTGTCAATGCTTGTAACCGAACACAACAGCATGTCGCGAAAAGCAAAAATGTTGGAATTAGCTCGAAAGGAGTTTAATAAAACAGGTGAGGGTGTGTAATATTTTCATTATTATCTGATGTAGCGTTAAAATATAAAAATACATTAAGTTTAAAATTAAGCGATCCAAAATGATTGGTATTTGAGGTTATGTCTATTTTTAATCAAATTAATTCTTGCGATTTTATCTTTTATTTCTTGTAGAATCACTGAATGCCAGGCAAGAAAGCCTATATAGTAAAGAAGAATACCAAATAGTTATTTTCGACGGATTCGTGGTACCAGGAGAAACCGTTATTAAAAATCCATTCGTGGATTACTATCCATTTGACGAAGGTAATAAACTAGTTACTTTGATAGAATCACCACAAACCGCAGTAGAAAATAACAATTTAAATTTAGAAGAAATGGAAGGCGAAGAAGCTGTGAATTTCAAGTCAAGTGAAAATAATGTTATTGATCTTGTGAATGTGAATTTATCGTCAGTAAATGAAGAAAAAACAGCAGACAGTGAAAATTTAGAGGAAATGGCAGCAGCAGAAACTGAGATTATTCAGTTAACCGAAAATAATGCTGGCGATTTTGAGACCACGAACTTAAGGTCAGGAAGAAGTGAAGAAACCGAAAATAGTGAGAATGGAGTTGTTAAAAAGAGAACAAGAAAAAAAGTCTGAAATGAATCACAATGGCGTAGAAATGAAATTCTTATAAAAAGAAATATAGGAGAATCATACATCAATTGGAGAAACAAAGAAGTAGAGAAGAGAACATTGCGGAAAGGTTGTAGAGGATGTCGACTTCACTGTCAAACTAAATTTTCCTATGATCATCGAATATCTTTATTTAATGGTTATTGGGACATTGGTGATGTTAATCGACAAAGAGACTTCATTTTTAGACATATAAGTGTAAAACCGCCACGTCGCACTAGACCACGGAAGTCTAAAGTTCTTGCTAAAGTTAACGGCAATCCATCTGTATGGACCAAAGATTCTAAAAGAAAGCATGTTGTGTCGTATTTTTTACCCTATGGCAACAATTTAGAAAGGGTATGTCAAACTTTCTTTCTAGACACTCTTTCAATATCCAACCAAGTTGTTAAAACAACTATCAAGAAGGTTGATCCAGCGTTTGGCTCAATTGAAAAGGACACGAGGGGAAAAAATAAGTGTACAACGAAACTATCAAAAGTTATTGAAGAATCAGTAATTGCTCACATTAAGAGCTTTGACAAGGTAGAAAGTCACTATTGCCGCAGAGATTCGAAGAAACAATATTTGCCTTCGACTTTAAACATTAAGAAAATGTTTTTGTTGTATTTAGAATTTTGTAAAGAGAGAAAATTTAAGACAACTTTAAAGGAATCCATGTATCGACATATATTTTGTACTAAATTTAATTTGTCTTCAAGCCAAAGAAGGATTTGTGTTCACACTGTGATAAGTTTAAAAATGCAGCACGCAGCCTCAAAAATGAAGATAAAGAGAGAGCCAAGAATAATGCTACTTTCTGTGCTGCAGTATATGATTTACAGCAAGTTCTGCAGTGCCCAAGAACTAACAATTCATTGCTCTTTTATAAAAGCAAATTAGCGGCATATAATCTTACAGTATATGAATTGGGTAACAACACCGGTCACTGCTACATGTGGAACGAAAGTGTCGGAAATAGGGGATGTGCTGAAATAGGAATGTGTGTTCTGAAGTTTATTCAAATGAAAAAGGATCAAGGTGTGTCCGAATTTTCATTTTTCTCCGACAACTGTTGCGGCCAAAACAGAAACCAATTTATTTTTGGTATGTATTTGTATTGTGTTCAGAATTGGAATATTACAATTACTCACACGTTCTTGGAAAAAGGCCACACCCAAAATGAGGGCGACTCTGTTCACAGCACTATCGAGAGACACAGTATGCACGTTCCAGTATACATTCCTAGTCAATGGTACACCATTGCAAGAACTGCTTGCCGGAAGAAACCGTATTCA
This sequence comes from Xestobium rufovillosum, assembly GCA_963966045.1. Classification (NCBI taxonomy): domain Eukaryota; kingdom Metazoa; phylum Arthropoda; class Insecta; order Coleoptera; family Ptinidae; genus Xestobium; species Xestobium rufovillosum. The sequence goes on from OZ014492.1 coordinate 34,749,290, forward strand.
GTAACAGAACTTACGAATTTTTATGATTTAAAAAGGTTAACTACTGAAACTACAAGTAACATGCAAAAAATTAAGTTAAGTCAAGTTAAATCTATAAAAATTGAACGCTTGAAAGCAATTAAGATCAAATATGATTTTTCCAAAGATTTCGAAGAAGTAGATGTTATTGGAAAGAGAAGAAAGACTAAGAACATTGAGGGATATAAACTGTCTGATCTGTACGGCGATAAACTGCCCATCTCTTCAAAAAAATTTTATGGGTTAAAGTACCTTTGCCAACAGAAAGCAATTCCCGAAGAATATCATGAATTTTTCCTAAATCTAAAACATGCCGTTAAAAATTCAGATGAAGATTAATTAATAACAGTGTTTTGTATTCATTAATAAAAGATTTTCTGTAATAAACAAGTAATAATATTGTGTTATGTTTTTATAAATACATTGTCCAAAATCCTATATCTCTAAAAATAAGAATTATTCGTTGCAAAACTAACCAAGAATACCCTATTATACAGATAAGATATTTCTGCTCCAACTTCTTTTTTTTTTAATAAATTGTTGCTTGGTCAACAAATTAATGTTTTTCTAAGCATAGATAATACTTAATACTAAATAAAGGTTTTGGGATATAACATCTTGTGTCTAGTGTCTCACTTTACTGTTTTATTGTCCGTCTCAGTTTTACAGCGGGAGAGTGTCTTGGGGTAGTTTTCTTTTCAGTCTTGTGTGTATATTTCTCCTTCCCAGGTTGTGGGCTCCAACTTCTGTAGTGCAGTATTAGCCCAAGTCCATTAATGTTTTGTTAATATTAAATTTACAAATTATCGTTGCAAACTACTGTCTTATAATATATGGGTAACAAAGTTTATTATATATGCAGTATACTAGGTACAAGACTAATAAGTCAGGTCATTGGTACGATGAATAATATTTGTTTACAACTTTTAAAATGCTGTACTGAAAAATCAATAATTTTGACTTAGGTTAGTTCTGTTCTAACCCTACGCACGGAGTGATCACCCTGCAAGAACGAGCTCTAGCGGGGCCAATATTAATTTATGACGACGGAATTGGAGTGATGCGACTTCGTTGGGTTTAAAGAAAGCGCATCACTGCAGTTTGGTTGTCCTAAATTGATAGTGGTCCCGTCTAGAGATCCTTGCTTGCAGGGTGATCACTCCATCTGTTGGGCGGCCCAAGTATAGTGCGTTTTTCCTATGTACATTTCATTTATTTATTTTATTTTCAGAGACGTTTTTGCTTCTCCTTATGCAGCACTTATAGAATCAAATGCAGTAGGGGCTGCTAATAAAGTCTTCAAACCGCAATATTGCAACGCCCTATCCTGTTATGTAAGCTTTTATCAAATATACAGGGTGCTCCTCCGGTCGGTCGTTGGGATCTATGGTCGTCGTCAATTCCCTTAAGCTCATTACTTTAACTAAGTATACATTATGTATAATACAGAAAATTAACATTGAATAAAATAGGTTCGATCAGCGATATCTGGCGGTTGAATTCGATATCGCTTGGTTTTACGAAGTCTGACTCACACTTCGTCAATGAACCAACAAAATCTCCATTCTTATGCCGACCGTAATATCTGGTACGGTTATTCGTTGGGAATTAATGCGAACTTGCCCCAATGAATGTTTGGAGAAAAGAATGGTCAGGCTTGCGATTTTCGCAATTTTTTTCTGTTTAGTGATGTTGTTTGTTCGTGTGCGCAAGCCATTAAAAATCGAGTGCTAAAGAATTATACATCTGCTATCAAGCTTAGGTCCGTAATTATAATAATTATGCTACCCTACTAGATTGGCCCTAATTAATTACCGGCTTTTACGTATTATCAAAATATGTCCCCTCACTTGTGTTTCTGGCCAATTCCAATTTAGTACCAGAACCTGTACAATCAGTGGCGGTCTCGGCTGGTAAATATTTGTTAATTATTTCTTGTATTTAAACATAGCCACTTCGCTTCTGGAGCTACTTAAAGCGCTAGGTGAAGCTTATACATGTTAAATAGAACATAGTGGTGAGCGAGAGTTGCCTCTCATATTTATACATCGTTTCAGAGTGGGTGCACGATTCTTGTTACTGCCAGCAGAAAGTTAAAAGCAGCATTGTTAATTGTGACCCAACAATTATGGGAGACCGAACCGGCTACCGATCTATCTGAAAAACGCAAATTCTATTCACGAGATTCGAACCCGAAACTTTGCAATCAGAAGCTAGCTCTCTTACCACTGAACTGCCCGGCTAATATCAAGTATTTACAAATAATTATATCGACGGTATGGCGGTCAGCGTTTAATCTCATAAACATGATCGCCTTCGGTGTCACCTCGAGAGGTAAGTGCCGTCCATCTCGATGTGCGCTTGTCCTATTGTGGAGCACACAATCTGGAGGGGGATAGGCTCCCTGCGGGGGCCGCTGTGCACCGCAGACGTATCACAGCATAAACTTTCAGCTGATATCTCGATTAAGGCGGACGGGAAAAAATGTCTATTCGTTTACTGGAATACTTGCATTTTCTTGCAATTCAGGATGAACTTTCTAATTGGGTTATTTGATAGGCATTTGTTTTTAGTGTTTCTTCTATATCTTCAGCCCCTCCTAGTTCCAAAGTCCATGTGTTTTTGCTTGTGTTAATTGTTAAATTAATAAATTTTCAAAATATGCGTAGGTATTGTTTCAAGATGATTTTAGATTTACTAAAATTATATCATATTTGTAAAATATACATATATTATTAGTGAAACTGTTTTATAAAAGCTTTCGACTTAGTCACATACATATACAAAAAGAAACTTTAAACAAGAGCAAATAACAGATATATTAAAACTTAAGAGCTATATTGGTCTCGGTCAAAACTTGTGTGTAAAAGAAGTTAAGAGAATCTCAGGCATCTTAAGTACCAGTAATACACTAATTATATTTCAGAAAATTTTTTAATGCATAAATCTTGAAAGTTACGAAATAGACTAACAGGAAGCTTTTCTAAGAGACATTAGCAACTTTACAGCTTCTATAAAACTAAGTATTATAAGACAATTATATATTTTAAACAATGCAGCAAGAATGAATGGTGCTTGAGATGTTGTAAGAAAGCATAATTAACCGCCTGTAGTTCTAACAAACTTAGATTATACTTGGGCCGCCCAACAGACGGAGTGATCACCCTGCAATAATGTGCTCTAGCGGGGCCAATATTAATTTATGACGACCGAATTGGAGTGATGCGACTTCGTCGGGTCTAAATAAAGCGCATCACTGCGGTTCTGTCGTCCTAAATTGATAGTGGTCCCGTCTAGAGCTCATGCTTGTAGGGTGATCACTCCGTCTGTTGGGCGGCCCAAGTATAGGCGTTATCTATTTTGTTCGATGAAACATCGCCGCCTTAGAAAAAGTGAACCGAAGAGAGTTGAAAGAGAGGGTAGGGAACGCACGCTGACAGATGGGAGGAGCCGAACCTCCGACCGGCCGTTCACGAAGTATGGCGGAAGAATTTATAAAACGAAATGTCACCGGCATTCAAGCGACACTCACTCAGCATTCATTCGACAGACATTCATCCTGCATTCTCATACCAGGCATTCTCCGAATAACTTCCAGAATTATCGCGAGTACCTGACTACCTATCCTACGTTGCTTGAAGTGATTGGCTGTGATACAATAAGTAAATACTTACTTACTTACTTATCCGCATCCTCTTCTACCATAGGTGTGGAGGCAATTACTTTTCTCCATGCATTTCTGTCTCTGGTCTTGCTCTTTGCTTGGCTCCAGCCTAATCCTTTCTTCTTCAGTATATCTACCACCTCCTCGTTCCATCTTCGCCTTGGCCTCCCCCTTCTCCTCTTTTTCCCGGTCTCCGTCACCCATATCACTTTAACTGTCCTGTCTTCTCCCATCCGAACCAAATGCCAGAACCACCTCAATTTTTGTTGTTCTATTTTTTGTATTACACTTATTACTCTCAGTTCACTTCTTATCACTTCACTTCTTATTTTGTCGAGCCTGGTCACTCCTGCAATATTCCTTAAGATCCTCATCTCGCATGCCGTTAATTTTTGTTTCAATCTGTTGGTCAGGACCCACGATTCGCTTCCATACATAAGCACAGGGACTAGCACCGAATCATATACTCTTATTTTCGTTTTCTTCGTTATTTCCTTCCTGTCAAAGAATGGTCTGTACAGAGTCCCATACAATGCAATCGCTTTGCTTATTCTATTTGCTATTTCTTCCTCTAATCTACCATCTGTCTTCGTAATTGTGCCTAAATACTTAAACTTGCTTACATTCTTTATTGGCTTTCCCTGTATTTGAAGCAGCATATCTTCGGTCTGGTTTCCAATTTCCATTATCTCGGTTTTTTCCACATTTATCTTCAGTCCATATTTCTCTATTTCATTTCTCCATTTTTCTATTTTGTCTTGTAGTTCTTCTTTACTGTTGGCGAATATTAGCAGATCATCTGCGTACATCAGCTCATCTATATACATTGGTCTGAGCATTCTGTATCCTATATGGGTTCTTTTAGTTTTCTCATTTACTCGCTTGGATATTTCGTCCAACCTGTCTAACTCCTCTGATTGTTTGAAATCTTTCTGTTCTTTTTCCTCCTACCCGCACTACATTTTCTGTTTTTCTGTATATGCTTTTAATTACTCCAATGAGTTTTTTATTTATCTTTCTTGTCCTAAGAATTCTCCAAATTTCCTCTCTTTTAATACTGTCAAACGCCTTTTCGAAATCTATTGCTGTCACAAACATTTTACTATTTGTTGTTATTATCTTTTCTGAGATTTGTCTTATTGCAAATATCCAATCCTGCGTTGACCTGTTTGCTCGGAAGGCTGCTTGTGAGTCGCCCAGTGTTTTTTCTATTTCCCGTTTTAGTCTTCCTTCTATTATACGTTCATACAATTTTATAAGTAGTGCAAAGCAATGATATGCCCCTATAGTTATTACAGTCACTAAAACTCCGCTTTTTATGAATTGGGGTAATTATTGCTGTGTTCCATTCATCGGGCATAGTTTGTGTTTTCCAAGCTAAATTTAATATTCTGTGTAATAACGTTATCCCTTCGTTTCCCATGTATTTTATCATCTCCGGCCTTAGTTCATCTATCCCTGGTGCCTTACCTATTTTGATTTTATTTATCGCTTCCATTATTTCGACTTCTGTTATTTCTTCTTTGTCTTCTTCTTGCTCCGATTTTTCTTCGTCTTCAGGTTCTTCGTCTTCAGTTGTGTCTATTTTTTCGTTTCCTTCTGTGTAATCTCCACCCAGTAACTGTTCGTAGTATTCTTTCCATCTTTTGGATATTTTGTTTTCATCTGCGATCTTTGATATTTTTCAGCGGACTTTTCTTTTCTTTTCTCAGGCCTCTTAGGATGTGGAATAACATTTTTGCGTTGCCTGAAGCATTTTTCTCCATCTTTATCCCAAACTCTTCCCATGACTTTGCTTTAGCCTCTTTTACTTTTGCTTTCACCCTTTCTCTCTGGTTCTTGTATAGCTGGTAATCATTCAAATTTCTGCTATTTCCCAAGTACTTTTTCCATAAGCGTTTTTTCTCCTTTATTTCTTGTTTTATTTCATTACTCCACCAGTACGTTAGTTTCTTTTTGTTAGTTGTCTTATTCACTCCACAAGCTTCTGTCGCTGCTGTCATAATTACCATTTTAAATGTTTCCCATATTTTCTCTAAGTCCGCTTCCTTTAGAATATTGTCCTTCGACTTTATTTCTCGCTTTATCAACTCTTGATATCTCTTCTGTATCTCGTTATTTCCTAATTTGTACGTTTTGATGCTTGCATATTCTATTTTCTTCCTCATTTCTTCAGCTCTTTTCGGCGCTGCTTTACTCTTTATGGTTGCCTTCACTAGGAGATGATCACTTCCGACGTCATATCCTCTTTTTACCCGGATGTCTTTGATCTTCTTCAGTATATCTCTCTTTACTAGGAGTAAGTCGATTATAGATCTTTCGTTTCTGCTGGGCATTACAATAAGTAAATGCCGTTATTTAATGATTGAGGCTGTGAGGCTGTCAATAATTAAATATACGTTAATTGACCGGTGTAGAGGTATAATAGGCTGGTGAAGGTTAGTTCTGAAATTCTACGGCTAGCCGTGGATGTTCAAACCATAAATTAGCACACGCCGAAAGCAGATTGAAACATGCAGTGAAAATAGCATACGCCGTGAAAATGGCACGTCTGCCTTCGACCCACGCAGTGAGCGATTGAACATCCCGTCCGGTTGAGTTTCGGAGCAATTATACAACTGCTTACGTAACAATTAATGGCCATCCGATTAAGGGATCGCCGTGAGTGGAGTGGCTGTAACGTATATTCCCGATCTACACATCCCCTGGTTGCACACATGTGCGACGACGTAAACCAGATACCGAGTACACAGTATAATTCATCCCACGGGACGACAGGCAGTTACCAGAAGACCGTCACGGAGAGAATCGCTTGCGATATCTGGCTATCAAAACACAGTATCGTGTGCTATTCGCTCATGTAAATAATTATTACCGTGTAGATTTTACCGTACGAATCATATTTAATTTCCTGTAAATATTTTATATAATACCGTTTTATCAGTTTTAATGTACATAGCTAACTATTTATAATAGAATCATATTTATTTGATTTCCGTGTGTATTATTTTCTTCGTATAGCAATAGACAACCCAACCCTTCTTCGACTGAAGCGAAGGGTATATATCTTTCGACGAATAAGTTTTCCAACCGACCGACCGAGATGCAAAAATTCGAACGACCCGAAATAATTTAGTATACAGTGTGTCCCAGGACGCACGAGGGAAAGTTCGTTGCAATGTATAACGAGAAAACGTAAAAATAAAACAAATCTCAATTTCCGCCACTAAAATATCCCCAAAATACATCAACGTCCAGATCTTTACAAGCAGTACAATGTAGGTGTTGTTTGTTTAAAGCACAAGCAGTTGCTTTAATGTCACGTACATGAACCCGATTTTTCTTCCCCGTGGGACGGGCTTACAACTCCCATTTCGTAAATAAGAATATATACTACAAAGTTAAGGATAAGTGGTAACGTAGTTATTAGCGTCAAAAGCTACAGTAGTAGGTAGTTGTGGGTTTCAGTTCTGGAACCAAAGTGGGTATTATTATAGTCGCCATAATGGCAGACTCGCTTTCGTAGAAAGTAAGTTGTTAGGGGCAGTTAGTTGACGCGTCTGTCACCTTTATTATATAAGTGATAGTTAAAGGGGAGTGAAAGAAAGAAACAAGCAAAACGACAGTCACTGAAAGCATCCATGCCAATTTACAGAATAAAACACAAGGGTCGGCGCACATCCCCTTGTTGAGTTTTACACAGCCTGCTGCTGCTGCTGATACCGATATCGTCACGTAGGCGAAGTAGAGAAATACGGAAAGTATTGTTTGTTGTCTTATACTTCATTAGGTAATCAATCAACAGGATTCCCCTTGTTTCACAGAAGACAAACTAGTAGTGGTCTTTCCTGTAGACAGATATATTTACCCCAGTTGCTTTCTAGGAGTATACCGTAGCCGCAGTGTTGCCACTTTCTCGACAGACGCCTTACCCCCAGGGGGTAATAATTCTCCGCTCTCGATTTCTTTTTATACTCTACTGGTTTGTTGTAAGCGAATTAATAGATTTTCAAGCTCGACAGAGCAACCTTTTATTAAGGCTTTGGTACAAATATCGAATAATGAAAATATTTCCATTACCTACTGCCTACTCAAATTCCATTCTTTTCTCAGCTATGTCGAGGCGATATATAACAAAAAATTAAACAAATGTAATTACTGATAACTAAGAGAAAATTCTTCGATTTATGGGCGATATAGAGTGTTTAGGCTGGTAGATTACAGGCAGATTAACTTATAGGGCACGTTTTAGTGTCACTGTTCGAAGCACCTGGTATCTGCCACAGTGCCGAAAGGCTCTCTTGAATATTTCCCATTGTTTCTGTATTTATTCCACGCTGACTTTTCCAAACATACCTAATAATTTGCACAAGTACAAGCACAAGCACAACTACAAGCACAACTACAAGTTCAACTGCAAATACAACTGCAAGTTCAAGTATAGGATGGGCAAAATTGCTTGTTAGTATGGGGCAACTCGGTAACTATGGCAGTTATAGAAAAATACACTGCCCATCTTCAATCGCTTCTTTCGGTTGTTTGTAAACTTAGTGGAAAGTTATTACCATATATTCTTCAGGCACTTTCTTGAGTAGAATGCAGCGGTCTTAACCATTTTGCTTTTAATAATTAAATTTCAAGTTGTATAATATGTGGGGTCGATTTTTTAATTTTAGTTACTTTCAAATGATAAATCAACGCGTAATTGAGAAATTCGTAGACGACGTACCATTAAATGAACGAAGAAACATATTTTTCCAACCTGATGGTGCACCACCTCACAAAACCAGAATTATTTCAGAACTGTTACCAACTTATTTTGGGAACAATTGAATAGGCACAAACGGACCAGTAAGGTGGCCACCACGTTCGCCCGATTTGACCCCACTGTACTTCTTCTTTTGGGGTCATATTAAAAATAATTTATGCAAGATGAATAATAATAATATCAACGAACTAAGAGACAATTTCCTGCAATGTCTTAATTCTGTATCTAATTTCCATATTTATAACGCAGTTCTGAAATGGTTAAGACCTTTGAATTTTACTCAAAAAAGTTCCTTAAGAATGCGTTAATAACTTTCCACTAAGTTTACAAACAATTGAGATATCCTGTTGTAACCATAATATAAAAAATATAATTTTGAGCCATAACTTGAAAACATAAGACGATAGTCAAATTTGGTTTTCGGCACTGAGTTCCTCTTGAAAAAACACTTGCCTCATACTAAAAAGCAATTTTGCCCACTCTGTACAATTTCAACTATAACTACAAGTACACATACAAGTACGACCAAAAGTACAACTATAACTACAAGTACAATTACAAGTAGGTACAACCAAAAGTACAACTACAATTATACCTACAACTAAAAATAACGAAAATCTACTTTTCTAGAAGAGGATTAGACAGAGCTTTAGAAGCTAGTACTGTTTCAGTTACCTTTCCTAGGAAATTCCAGCAATTAAGCAGAGACAGTATATTTTCTTCAGTTCTAACAAGATGGTGTCGTTACGGGAATGACGTCAGCAGTAGCTGCTTGATCACTGTGTGTAAAATACGGTAATATAATATCCACACCAACATAAAATTACGATTCTTCCGAATGGAAGGGTAGCATATAAAAATGCACATTTTGACCTAATACGTGAATCCGCGCAATATTTCAGCCGTCCTCTTGAGTACAAATGTGTCCCTACGACAAAAGCGGAACAGATAAGAGCTCAGATTAATTAATCAGATTTCTACCATCTCGTAAAGTAGCCCGCACAACATACCCGTATCATGTTATATTAGACCGAGGACAAATGACACCTGACACGGAAACTGATTTTATAAATACAGATGAGAAGAATTTGGGAGAGTCTGAGGACTAAATTACTACAATATTACCCGAAGAACACTAACGAAATTAATGTCAGATTGTTAGGACGGCCGCCGTAAAGAAATATTACGACTGTAATTAAAATCTAATCACATTAAGTCGTCCCTCCGAGCAGGCTGAATCAGATTATGGTAAAAATTTTGCGTTGGCATGTCTTTGCTACATTGCATGCTGAAGGTGGGTGGAATTAGGAGTAAAAGCTTGCTTATTTGCTCATGTACGCTACGAATCTAATGATGAAAATTGCCAAATAATGCACCACGCTTTTGCGAAATAGCTAGAACATGCATACTTACCTACATGGCAAAATCACCTTTATTCATCCACCGGTATCAAGTATTTTATAAGTTTCTCGATTGTAAGCAAAACGATATACAGATAGTCACGTGCCAAATCATGCCGCATTTACTGAGAAACTAAATCAATATTAGTGAAATTAGACCTGTTGCAAGAAATGAGTCCTACGATTTATGTGTTTATTCCAAGGAAATTTTCAGCCATGAAAAATGTTAAATGAATTTATAATTTAGTACGTATCTAAGATCTTGGGGAGGATATAGACAAGAGAATGTTAAGCGCTGTTTTACCCTCGTCAAAATTTGACCTAAACTCTTGCGTTTAAAAGTTAAACACCCTTTCTAACCAAAGAGACAGTCTAATAAAAAAGTAAATGTTTCAGTTAAAGTATGAAATCCGTTTTTCTATGTAATAACTAAGACGACCCGTTAAAGTACTGCCCTTTCATTACCTGACCTGACCTGTTGTTTGAAAAAGAAAAAAAACCGTTTGGTCGTTGATTTACATAATACCAGTTATTTCATAAAATAACTAAAGTATTTCATTTTCTACTTTAACTGATGGCGCCCTGGAATTCATTTGAACGTTATAAAGATGTATTTTGGCGCCTTTATGTCTTGAAATTTCTATCTTTAGTGCAATAATTTTGTGGAGTGAATTGCACAGAAAACGTATTAAAATTAAATCAAAAGAAACTTACGTATAAACGTTAATTACGAAATTTGTGTAATTTGATACATCAACTCAACCCCGGAAGATTGAAGGCAGACATTTAACAGCCACATTGTTGCTGTCTCGATGTCCGCCGAAGAAAACCAAAATTCTCGCAGAGATGTCAAAAGAGCACTGACGGAAGGAAGTAAACATAAACTAGACACTATACAGTGCCCGTCTAAAGTCCGTTCCCCCCCTACTAATTTTTGAACCATTTGAGGTACATCCATGAAATTCGGTTCAAGGTAGTCACAGGTCACAAGATATTTTTTGACGTATTAATGACAGCTGTCAGTCTCAAGATGGCGGTCGGGCGCCATTTTGAAAAAATATTTTAAATGGGAAGGGGCGTCATGTGACACCTCGTTTTAAAGGTCTTATCCAGTGCAATATCATACTAAAATATGGCGTCGATACCTGAAAACGTTACAAAATGGTGGCTAATCAAATTTCTAAATAACCATGAATGTTGCTCTCAATCACGTTTGTATGAGAAACAAAATTCGTTGTCGCGGTAACATCTTGTTTTCTACTTGTCAAATGTGGCATGTTTAGTTACTTCATTTAGGAAAAGTGTGACCATGGCTCGTAGCTTAGACGATAAATTTGAAGCGGTTTTGATTTTTGGAGAAGGTGGAAGAAATTACCATCTAACGGTAGTTTTTCCTTAATAAACTCTCTTTTCTCCTCTTATTGGTCGACTTCATTAAGAAATTTCACTACAAATTAGAATAAAATTTCGTTAGAAAAATGTTAAAATTTAAAAATGTAACAAAAGACATCGACGCCATATTTTAGTATGATATTGCACTCGATAAGACCTTTAAAACGAGGTGTCACATGACCCTCCCTCCCATTTAAAATTTTGTTTCAAAATGGCGCTCGACCGCCATCTTGAGACTGACAGCTGCCATTGTTACGTCAAAAAATACATTGTGACCTGTGATTACCTTGTGCCGAATTTCATTGATGTACCTCAAATGGTTCAAAAATTAGTAGGGGGGGAACGGACTTTAGACGGGCACTGTATAGACGTTTAACGCAAATGCAGTGACGTTTAAACGAAAAGTAATTCAACTTACAAACTAGAGATGCCAGTGTATACTCTTTGCATTTAATCGAGTCCCCGCTGGGTGACACATAAAACACAAAAATGTCAAATCATTGTCAAATTGTCCACTAGCTGCTCACTCGATCTGAAAATTGAACACACTGTTCTAAAATAAAAAAGCATGCGGGGTATGTAATTGTGCCGTAGCATGGCAACAGGCCAAACACAAAATTTAATGTCAAACTTCTTTGAATTTAAATAATTGTAGTTTGATCAGGCGTTATAAGTTATTTTCTTACATTCTTCTTGGACAAGTTGTTTAACATGGACATAACAGATAAGGTGACAGATTTGGATACTATCCTTTGCGTTTTGTGTATGTTTCATAAAATTATCTTGGAACTTATTTTTAACATTCATTGTGCTCTGGATTCTTCAGAGTGGCGAATTAATTTATCAAGGAAGGGTCTTTGAATTTGTTAGTAAGTGTGTTGTGGATAGTAAATACTACCCTATTTTACCAATATTATGTGAGTAATTTTTTATTTAATAATATAATGATATAAGTTTTAAAATTCTTGGATATCCATTATTGATGTATCTGATTCTGCTTAAACATCGCCTCCTTCACATAATAAAATATGTCACACATCATTTGTTACATTTTTGAAAACGATTTTAAACTTCAAAAGTAAGTAAACTTCAAAAGAGAAATATTTAAAATTCCCGCTTTCCGCCCCTAATTCTACTTCCAAACATCAGAGGCGCTGTTAGCAGTTCAAAAATAATATATGTGCGTTGTCTATCTGTACTGTTTAATTTGTGGAAGTAAAAATATACATCAGGTCTGCTACTTTATTGAGCATCATTTTTATTTCACGTTTACTATATTGTTTCTTAAGTTATTACGGTAGTGATAGTCACGCTGGAGGTAGATAAAACGTTGTACGATATTCTTATCGTAACTTCATATTACGATACACGATGGATTACCAAATTCGGCCTTCGGCTTCTTTTGAAAATTTTCCCATCTCGTATCGCAATACTATGAGCTGTTACGATAATTGTATAGTACCTAAATAACTATTACTTAATAATACGATAATAGCAGTGAAAACTCTAGAGGAAATTTCAATTAAATCTTTGTTAGTTCCGTAATTAAAATAACGTAGAAGCTGTGTTGCATTGAAGGTACATAACTTCATTTTGTATGAGGCCACTTGAAAATATGTAATAAAGTACACTCAAATAAATTACTAGAAGTACTAAAATATGTTCTAACTTATGCAATTTATGGTAATATTGCCATAACGAAAGATATGAGCTGAATATTCAAAATACTGATACGAACTTTTGCCCCGTCAGCGACGCCCCTGGTAGTGACACACATTATTTGTTTGACGGCGAGCCGCGCTGTTTTTTATTGCGGCGCTGACCTTGACTCCCGAAAAGAATAGTCTATGATTTTATATTGCTCGAAGATTCTTTTTCTGGAACAATGTTCGATCGATAATTTTCCAGAATCTTCTAAGACCATTATAAAATGGGAAGCAAGAAGCCGAGTGGACAGTCTTACAGTCTTACAGTTTGAAGTCTGAAGTTTGGAAGCGAATGTTGAATGCGATAAGAACCGGGCGTTTAATAGTTCCGTGCGAGTATAAGTCTTGATACGCGTTTAGTGTCGGTACGGTACGCGAGTGGCGTTTTAAGTGTACCGGGGCGTCTTCATATGTGATTAACCGTCGGTTGAAGACGAGTGTTTTAGAGAGTTTAAACTGTGGACTTGTGTACTGTGGATTGTTTAGGTTAGGTAATTAATTGTTTAATTGTTCGCTTAATTGTTTAATTTTCACTGCTTGTTGTTACTTACTGCTTGTATATATTTCGCTGCTTATTGTTCAATTTGTTAATTTTAAGTTCTCAAATCACTGTTAATCATTGTAAATATTTGTACATATACATAAAGTCACTGTAAATAAATTGAGTGTAAAATCGAAATACGTTACAATACTGTATCTAAAGAGGAGTGTAAGTGCTTCAACAACTTAATTTGAAATGCCGAGGATTGCGATACCTAACTTACAATTCAAAAGCTCTATGTTGTACGTACATATACGGGAATAATTTAAAATACTGTCCTCATGGACAATATAGCACTAGAAGCCTGCATGGTGTGAATGTGCACAGCAATCCGCAGACCGGTTTCGTCCTATTGGGACTCTTCAGTACGGCGCCGCTATGCACAAACACACCCTGCCCAACGGTCTCCCTATGAATAACTGCGATAGTCATCCATAAGGGAGAGCCAAAATCACGCCATCTAGAACGTAAATTGTTGAACAGCTGCCGACTAATACACCCGCTCAAACAACTACACCTCGAGCAAATACTCCGCCAGGCATTGAATTACAGAACGGGCCTACGTCGGCAGAATGTACATTAGGATGCACACAAGAGGCCTACCCCAGCAAAGCTGGCCTTGAAAGCCTCCATACGTGCCCCATCGTACCACAGTGAACCAGGTTCACTATTCAAGCTAGAAGCCTAGGCTTCTAGCTTGAATAGTGAACCTGCAGCTGTTCAATATAGCACTAGTTTCTGATTTACCATATTCGCTATTAATACTGCAGATATATCAGATATGTGTAGATTTTCTGCATATTATGCACATTGGACGTTGGCATCTATCTTTATATGCTGATGTTATGAATAGCTCTATTGATGTTTTACCAATTCCAGCCGTATTTCGAATCCATTCTTGCCTTTCAGCTTACCCTTGCATGGCGAGTTGCAGTATACGGTATTTCTCATATCGCATGTTCGGCATATGCCTTTGTTTCTGGTGGTGTATGCTCTCCTGGGCAAGAATTCACCATTGATTAGTATTATTCGTATGATATGTGCACCACTTTTGTTTCAAATGGTGCTATTTTATTATTTGATACATGTATCAGGAACCATCTTGCAGCAAGGATGCAATGTTTCTAGCAGATGAATCAAACTAAGTATAGGTAATAAAAAACGATCATATAGAAGAGCGAAAGAGCAAAAGAGAGGAATGGGTTAGTTGATAGAAGACGACGAAGATACTTACAATAAATAGAAATTGAAGGTCAGTATGATATTTAGGTGTTTTAACCCTTTCGGATATATCCAGTACAGGAATTTTAGACGTAGTGGAGGAAAAATTCTGATGGAGCTTCAAATTGGAATAAACCTTCAGAGAGCTACTCTAGATCCGAAAGAAGAAAGTCCTTTCGCGTCCCATTTAAGCGACTCTTGGCATAAGGTTGAAAGCAACGCGAGTGACATAAACGGCTTGTAATTAGGTACCGTTTTCTACTCACCAGTTTTATAAATTGCAGATAAGATTTTGCAAAGTCCAAGTCCTTTCTCTTCATTCAATTCATGTTCTATATTATCTCTAGCGTGTAAATGCTGGAACTGTTGTTGGGTTTATGCGCAGTTTGCGGAGAATATCGAGCAAACCCTTTTTTCCCCTTAGGGCCTGTCTGCCCGTAGGCTCAGATGCACTGCAGCCACAAAATGGGCTTATTGTGCTCACCCTAAATTCTAAGTCACACCCATTCCATGATCTTGGTGCCTTGGACCAAATGGTACAAGTCAAACATTGAATGCGTGGAAAATTCTTCCGGTTCCATCAGACATCGCCCGAAAATTAGCTGCCTCTTCTGGTCTAGAGCTTCACATCTGCACAAGATGTGCATAGCTGTCTCCCGTTCCTTATTACACAAGCGGCAGTTAAGGTGTCCGTGATATTTTCCAATCTTCCACAGGTGTTCTTTAACGGTCGTGTGTCTCGTTAGGAAGCCTGTTACGATTCTAATTTGCATCCTACTAAGGTAAAGTAGTTCTGAGCATCTTTTCCTGCAAGGCCCCTTTTGTATACGACTTGCTGTGCCTGTGTCCTGGAATCACGTTCCAGTAATTGTGATGTTGAGCGCCAATCCATCCGTTTACTTGGTGTCTGACTGCACTCTTAGTTAAGCCTAGGGCAAGGGCAGGTTCCGGTCCAACGAAAGGATCGTTGGAGCCCCGCTTTGCTAGTTTATCGGCTTCTTCGTTCCCTATCAGCCCACAGAGACCTCGAACCCAAAACAGTCTCACTGCTTTCCGCATGGCTAAGATATTAAGTTGCTCGAAGCATTCCCACACCAGTCTGGAAGACATCTTTGGGCTCATAAGAGGAGCAAACCCTTAAACCTCCGTTCATTTAGAGCTAAACTGACTCTGAATAGTTGAGAGCGGGATTTGTGTTGTATTCCACTGGATCAAACATATTTTCAACCCACAATACCTATGCTAATTATTGAGCAATTAATTGTGTAGTTCTTTACGAAAATATGCCTTTGGAATCTTAGAAAGCAGTCATAAGGAACAAGTTGATATGAAACGAAAATAAAGGCTTATCCTCATTTTAGGTAAGTTTTGCCAATTTTTTTAATCTCACAGTAACTTGAAACATGTATAGTGACGCGTTCCCCCGTTAAAAATTTAATTTTTGCAACACTGTTTTGGTTCCTTTGTACCCTGTTTTCTTTGAACCTTAGTCTTTTAAACTAGAAGACGCATGGCCCCTTTGATGAGCAACTTATAGGGAAAAAAATCATCGCTACTATTTTGGTCATTCATTTAAATGGAAACATACGCCTTTATGTCCAGCAGGCTGCCCATGAGTAAAGGAAGTAAGTTATTTATAAGCAAGCGATCATCTTTAAAATTATAATGCTTCGATGCTCGATTAAATCACCTTTATATATATCAACACGAATTAAGAATCTGACAAGCCTATCTTCCTCTCTCTGTAGATCACGACAAAATAAACTGACCGGCATCAGTGCTGGTAACAATATATGAACTAAAGAAAACTAAGTGCTATTCCACGAGTAGTTTCCCGTTTCTTTTACACGCGACCAGTTTGTCGTAGAGAAAATGGAATTACGGTTTGTTTGAGATGCAAGCTGACTACCAATTCAATGAAATTCTCGTTACCATTAGAAGTCAGTATATAAGCAATCAACCTCAGTTGGTTTGTAATTATTAACGTTTTGGGATAAAAACCATGTTTTGTTGAATAACGTTTTTACTGAGTTTTAGGATCGTCGTTATAATTTTACTGGTAAACAATTATTGCAACAATGAGTTCGACGAACCTTTGCATGACCATATGTTGAAAGAAAATTGATGTGGCTAGTAACCCATTTTGTAGAAATCCTGCAACGAACAGACGTTTTCTGGCACGTGATCAATTTATTTATAGTACCAAAAAGGGTAGCCTTATAACCCTTTTAGCTCCAGCACTGCTTGCAATGAAATTTTGTTCAACAACAATTAAGACATCAAATTTCATTTGTCTCATTCATGTATTCCGCGCGAAACGCCCAGCGTGACCTAAATTTTCCGCTTTAATACGCGTAGGGGATTTTCTTACCACCTATGTGCTACTTTAATATCGCACGCGTTTAAATTGTCTGCAGTATGGGGCGTATTCTGTTCAGTTGACAAGGTAACGGAAACAATATATTATAATTCCGTACTGTGCCAAAACGTAAAGCGGCTTAAGGTGTTTAGGGAAAGTTGGGGAAGCTGAGAAACTCAACGCGGAATAGAATACGTATTGTTTTTCATTTTTACGGAATGATGATGTATCGCTTTATTATAAGGTACATTGTGTTGAAATGTAACTACGTTCCATGAGAAGTAACATAAAAAACATATGAGAGTGATTTGCGGTTGAAGTGCTTCTTGAACCACTTTTCTTCTGGTTATAAAAATGCCAAGAGCATATGATTCTTTCTCTGTATTGGCTAAGCGGCACAGAGAAGCGTACTAAATATGAAGTATAAGTATAAGTACAAACAAATTTTCAGCTTTTACAATTTTCTAGACTAGCTTAAGTAAAATCAAGATTGTCCAAAAAATAAAATAACTATGGGTACGAATATTTATTTTCCGTTATGTTGCATTAGGATTAGATTTCACCCCCTGTCCGAAGTTGAAGAAAAAATGTGTACGACTATGTCGAAGAGAAAGTTGTAGTCTAAGAGCGTAACATTCTCAAACATCCTTCATTTCCGAATTTGCACCCGCATATTTGTGTAAGAGCTCCTTATTGCCGCGAGCGATTTCTGTTTGAAACCACTCAGTTACTGCTTTATATTAGACAAGAAACATCAATTTGTGATGCCAAAAGTGTTCTTCCGCAAAGCGGAAGCATTTCGCTTTCCATATTGAGATTTTCAGTTCATTGCTTCTATACTTTCAATTTCAACTTTAACACCGCGGGGCAAAAATTCGATATGCAGAACTGACATCTAATATAACACGCATTTGAATGTCGACACAGCAACGGCCTCATAAACGTCGGATTCAGTCAGGGATTGAGTGTAAACGCAAATCGCAGAAAGAACGCTCTTTTGAATTTTCAAGTAGGTACGTTGTGCATAAAGTCATAATATGTGCACTTAAATAATTTCTGAAATAACTAATCACCTCTGCAAATCAGAATTCTCACTGTTGACACTTTGTTACTGAGAACACGATTAAAACAACAGTATCGGCAATGGCACATTCCAAAGCCCCGGATCTGTTTGCTATTTGGTTATAGGTACAGGAAACTGTTAGAAAGTACAATGATGGGACATTATTTGAAATATGCAGTTATTTTATTGCTCTGGAAAATGCAGTCACGAAAATTGACAAGTGTCGCAATTACCGATTTTTATACCTATCGTTATCTATCCAAGGCTATCCAAGGACAACGCATAAAATTTTTGAAGAATTCGTTGTAAATTCTTCAAAAATTTTGTGCTTTGTCTCACTAACTTATTGCAGTAATAATGTCTAGGAAATTGCAGGTAGAAATATGAACGTAACGCTTTGGTTTTGTTTGAAAACAGTGACATGTGTAGTAAAATTAATTTGTTACAAAATGATAGGGTAATGTTCAAGAACCACATGTCAAGATCACTGTGTCTTTGCTGAAATCAACCTGCTGACGTAAGAAACCTCGGTAGTCAGCTGATCCATACCTGGCAGCGTGATAGTTACACCACTCATGGAAACCAGAGTCTTCCCAAGAGGGGGCACTTTGATCTGGCAACAGCACTCATGCTAAAATGACGGGAAACCTTCATAGGCACCACCCCATTGCTGGTCCCGCGGAGAGTGCGGGATTCCTGCTCTCTAAAAGCCCTTCTCCGTCATTTGCACCGCTAAGTATCACTGGAACGTCGTTTACCATTTTACTTCGGTGACCTAGGTTGCATACCCCCGTTGTTTAAGTTACGATTATTTTCATCTCTCTGCATACCACTCTAGAATTTCTCCTTTTTTCCAGGATCGACGTAACCATCATCTGTGATACTCTCCGTCAAGCTTCCTCTGTCCCTAGCATGTGTGAGAAGAAGTTTTCTGGTGCGAACTCCTCACCCAGCGCTATCTCCACTTTGAATCTCTCACTGTGCCGTCTCGCTCAGCACTGTCAATATGCAAAGCTGAAATCTATAAAGATATCCTGCAAAGCACCTAGGAATGACTGGTTAAGAAGTGAGTAATACTAGTTGCTGTGATCATAGTTCCTATGGAGCTAAATTCTCAGGTCCGGTACTAGTCTTCTCGTCCATCTAACTTTCTGGGTCATCTCGTTCCGCCATTTGGCGAGTGTCTCCGTCCTAATTATCTTCCTGTCGGTTCCTGTCCTCCTCTCTTCTCTTCTGCCAACATATTGGTTTCTGCTTCAGGGTTCTGCACCATATATCGGTGCGGCCTATAATGTGGTTGAATGTTCCGCGATGTACCAAAATGCGTCTGCAAGTGGAGTTCACTCTTCTTAAATTGTACTTTATTCGGCTCAATTGTGCAGTAGACAGCCCTTCAGTCCTTTTGCATAATATGTCCTTTATGTACATTTTCCTGCGAAGGTATTTCACGCTCTCTACAGTGACCACAGTGACCTCTTTCTAGGCCCTTCACTTTCCTGCGCCCTGCTATAGTTGTTATGGATTCTGCTTTTTTCGGTTGCCAGTGGTAGCCCCGTATTCTTCGACCACTCCCGTATTATCTTCATAGATATTTTTTGTAAACTATCCATATCCGCACCGCTAGCCAGCACCGCTAGATCATCCGCGTATGCTATGCAGAGGACCACTCTGGCAGTTCCAAGCGAAGAACTCCATCATATAAGACATTCCACAAAACTGGGCCCAAAATTGATCCTTGCAGGATTCCCCGAGTTAGCTGCAAGACTTTCCTCCCCACAAGGAGAGACCGCTTCTCCAAGTAGCTGATAATGATAAGTCCGAGGTATGGGGACTTCTTCTTCTTCAGAAGATGAAAGCGTTCTGTATTTCCAGCAGTATCATGACGCACACTCTCCTTCTCTTTTACGCCTCACTATTTATATGCGAAGCCATGTTCACTACCCTTTCCAGGACGTCCACCGTGAATTTTCCTTTTCTGAATCCGTATTGGGGGTTAGCGAGCTTGTCACCCACCTTCAGTTCACTCCCAAGTCTTTGAGATCAGTCCCTCCAAACATTTTCTCAAGGTATGTAGGTCTATATCCGGCTGGGCATGTCGTACTCGTCCTGGATTTTCAATGGGTACCAGTCTCGCCACCTTCCAACTGTTGGGAAAATGTACCGCCCTTGCTATTCTATTAAAGACGTCTAAGAAGTAGTTTGGGCAGCTCGTCACTGCTGCTCTAACGATCTCAGCGCTGATCTGATCCGGGACTGAAAGCTACAATGTCTCAGCCAACCGGTCTCATGTGGAAGGATTCACCACAGTTGCCCCAGAGCTCAACAGTCAGCTTTGTGGACGGCACCGCCCGTGGAAATCGACGTCTATCTCCGCCTTCTTCCACCACATCCCATAGTGAAGTCGAAGACGATGTTGATTGATGCTGAGAATTTTGGACGCATTATCTAAAATCTTCCTCCAGAGGACGGTCGTCGAAAATAAATCTAGGGAAAGGAAGAGTTGAAAATTGGAATAAGAAGAACAAAACTGTTTGCTAGAGGTGAAAGGAAAGCTTATGGTCAGCTTCCAACTACCTGTAGCATCACCACGAGTTTAAATCTTCCCATTAGGAGATAGGACGGAAATGGAAAATGGCAGAGCCGTATATTTATGATCGACTACTGTATTATTAATTTATTTTTTAAACGAAAATCAAAGTAAGTGTTTCTATTTGTGGTCAGGGATTAAAAAAAGGTAGGTAAGTCTAGGCCTATCAGGATTACAAATTTCCACACATGTAGTGAAGAAATATTATCTTGATGCCAGTGATGGTTGTGATCGGCAAGGTAACAAAATGCACAAGTGCATTGAGTAATTCTCGTACCGTTATCTAAAGATCCCTGTGCCACATGTGAACAAATCTGTGACGGCAGTCTTCTGAAACGATGCGTCGAAGCGAGTTCTGATATTCAAATTCAATTTTAAGTTCAACATAATCCAGCCTGCAAACTCAAACAAAATAGCCGGAACTCCTCTACCCCAAATCCATTCTGTCGTTGCATCTCAAATTCCATTCCTAACGTAAAACAGTAATATCCTGGAGAGCAAATAGCTCCAAGGCCTAAACGAACTCTTACTTAACACAAACTTGATGGTTTAGATTATAATTCTGTAATCTATTTAAATGCAAAGCAAAAGGAGTAACTCGCTTGTGCTTGTTAGAAACTTGTCGAACACTTCCCTTGTCCTTGCATGATGTAAGAAGAGAAATACGTCGATTTATCACGGCAGATACAAACCAAGCTTTTAATAATCAATGGAGTCTGTGCAGGGCAGAAAGAATTAATTAGCAGTGGGGCTGTTTTTATACTTAATTTGAATCAAGTGATTTGGAAGTAATGTAATTTGTTCAGCGAAGAAATAATTACAGTTCTTGCAGATTCTGTTTCTTTTTGATTCCTCGCACCTCAAGGTAGTATGAAGCTCCAGTAGAGTTGTTATTGTTGTTTGCTTTTAACTGCAGTAGTTCTGTTGTGCATGTTTGTGAACTAAGACAGACTGAGGAACTTTGATTGGTAGGTAATAAATTATAATAGAAGATCAGCAACTGATAGAATCAAAAAAGTTGTCCTTTGTTAAACCTGCCATCGAGTAAGAAACTGTACGACGTTATAGGCAATATGGAGAGCACAAGAAGAATGAGAATGCCATAAAAAATAAGCAGTATAGGTAACTCCCAGTGAACAACATGCATCGTTCTGGTAACTACAACTCGAATTATGTGCGTGTAGAGTTTTGGAACTCCACCGCGAATGGGTTAAAAATTGGAATTACGAGACAACAAAGCGTTTGCTAAACAGGCTGATATGGCGTTGGACGTCGTTGTACAGACAATAGTTCCAGGTTACAGCAGATTAAAGAAAAAACTAAAAGGCATTATCTTGTGTCAGATAAACGTGCGTTCGTTGAAAATGTCTCTCGGCTCCAATGGAAATTCTGATTGCATGTTTTATCACCCTCTTTCGCTATTACCTGTCGCAAGATAATTCGTTTCCTCCCCCTTTATTGCTTTTACTGAAAAAAATAAATAAAACAGTTTACGTTGAGTTTCAGGAACTTTTGTTAGTATGTTTTAGCTTTATAAAAATGGATGGGTTTTATATTACAATTTCCGTAATATCTTCCATAGTATTAGGAAGATTTTTGTACAGCTTAAACGGTTTCGGGTCTGTTGAATATTTGATGTTGTTGCCAGACGAAAATTTTATGTTATTTATGAAACGCCGGTGTATTTGTTTTGTTCTCAAACTGTTCCCGAAAAGAAACTTTTGGACATAAGCGATATTGAACTAAATATTAAATTTTTAACTTGAGCTATCCGCTGAATTCCATTCCAAGTTCGAATGGAATATTTTCAAATATAAGTTTATATACAATGAAATGTTTCATAAGGAAACTCAGTTAGGAAAGCAATTAGGTGCAAATCTTTTGGGACACTCTTTCCTCAATCGCATGACCGTATCGTATCAGTTCTTTTCTTTCGATTGTCGATGTCATTCACATGGTTGATAATTCTACACATTTTACCTGAAAGATATTCATGTTTAAGAGTCCGGCAAAGCAGATCAAAAGTTACACCTGCGGGGCATCGGGTCGGTGAGGAATCCGTTAAAAATCGGAGCAAACTATCAGCTGTGTTGCAACAGCGTCGAGCTAAACACGTTTATGGACACAGGAGCAACGCACATTCAAAGCCCGCGCGTGCGGTACCTAGTAAATGAGACAACGGCGCTCTGAGTTTACGCTCAGTCGCTACGAGGCGGCAGCACATACCAAGCCATATTTTGCGTTTGCAGCGCTCTCGCTTTACCATGATTACACCTTCATCCTAGTAAATTTAGCAACACGAAAGCCTGATTATGGTAGAAGAAGGTATACTTTATGTTGCCATTGAAACAATTTTTCGAAAACTGTAAATCTCTTGGCGCTATGCACGTGTGAAGTTGGTCAATTTCATGAGTGAACTGACACTTTCTAAGATAAAATTTTTAAATTTTCTTTCAATGGAAACATAAAATAGGTAAAGTTTCGTTTATAAACTGTCAAAAGTTCAACACTTCAATTTTCACCGTTTAGAAATGAATTTAGCACTACGACGTCAGTTTTCGGGTTCATTTTAAAGGGGTTTGCCGGACTCTTAACCGGAAATCACATTAAAATTCTTATCTCACATTAGTGTAAGTTAGTGCTAGGATTAGCATTCGACGAGGTAATTCTTCCTACCTTTCATGTTATAGAAACTAATTGATGTATTTTGATAGAAATAACGCAGAAACTTCATAAATCTTCTCCCACAATGTATCTGTAGCTTCCCCGCTTTCATCACTTCATCACACATAGGGCTTATCGTTTCGTGTGATTAAACGTCGATGGTGATAAGAATTCCTGAGCTACGATGCGGTGAAAGTTCCTATTAAAAATACAATTTATTGTAGCTCAGACTTACCAACGTATTTGAGAATCATGAGTAGATACGCATATTCTCCCATGTCATTGTACTAAAGTGTGTTTTATCGTAGAAGTTAACGGCGTCGGCAACCTCCAGAGTAGGTCACAGAAGCGCATGTTTGCGCGGATGAATACGCAAGCAATATGTCACCTACAGCGGGTAAAGTGACCCTTTGTTACAACTGCGTTTCCTTACCGGTAACTTAAACCATAATTTTAATCTACGAGAAGGAAATTGTGTTTGGGAATTGAATAGACGTTAATCTGCAATTCATTGTTGGTGGCATAATCGAATTAAAATTTAAGCTAGTGTATAGGTACCTATGCAGACTGAATTTATAACAAGTTAAAAATTTTATGCTAAATATTCTATAGATATTCAACCTGTTTCTTGTAAAGGTTTATCCCGGATTACCGGATGTTGGTTATTGCTAATACGTTTTTCAATTATTTAATTCTTCTTTAACTTACAATACATATTACCCTCTGTAAGAGGATGAATTTCAGTGGATAACCCATAACATAACCAAAATAAGACACCTATCTGGTTTTGACGACTTCCCTTTCTTTACTCTTTCTCAAAATAATATTTTTACTTTTGACCTTATAGACCCAGCTTATCCGCAACATAGAACATACGTCTATACAGAAATATCTCGACGGATTCGATTATACGAAAGTGGAAGACTAGGAAAGCCGCTATAATTGGATCAAGTCTCCAACAGGAGTGTAACCCTGAAGATCGTTGAAAGCAAAGGAATTTACCGATACTGGAAGAGTACCGAAGGGAAGCTGTGGAAGTCTCGGATAATGGTTCCTAAGGAATACATTCCAGATTTTTTCCAAGATATAGGTATTACTGGATGAGCTATAGATTGGACTTATGGAGAACGGAGCATGTGGACTTGCTGTGAATTTGCATCGCGTTAGTTTCTGAATGAGGCTTTTTCTGGAAGTCACCTACGCTTTAGCCTTAGTAACAGCTGTTTCCTTCAAGTGTTACCTCCAATAAAGTTCGTTGTGGTGAGAAATTCGCTTTGTATGGAATCAAAACACGAGAAAGGAAAATTTGTTAGGCAGAATTTGTCTTAGAGTTTGTTGGTTAAAATAGTATACGCGTTTTTCTTGTATTATGGTTTCTCGTTGCAGTTTCCTATAAAAGCATAATAAATAGATCTATCCGCTAGAATTGCCGATCGCCGTTAGATGGCTCTTATTCTAGTACCGTATTTTTAGAAACTACGCCGTATTAATTCCCTTCCAGATAGTTCTGCAAGTTGTAACTTGCTAGTATCATTTCAATCACGCTATGGTACGCACATACGAGTACCTAGGTCTCTTGGTTTTGGAGTAGTTCATGTCCCCGAAAATTGGTTCGGATTTCGCCAAAAGAGTAGTTAATTCCGGAAATCTTTATAGTGGTTTGCAAGATTCTTCGATGCCTTGAAAAAAGGTTTACTTCTCAGTGTCGTAATATTGCGTAATAGTCATTTAAACCTCAAATAATTGGAATTGGGGTAAGTTCCGCTTTCTTGGTTTTCTGGCTAGTTATTTGACTTACAGTTCTTTTATTCTTTTAAGGGTCTTTTAGTTAGACCCCGAATTCTATCCGGCATATATAGTATTTTGGATAGATATTGGATAGACATTTCTTCGCTGTACATCGCTAGAATTCGACGTAGACACAGACAAGAACGCGGACAAAAATATTGAAGAAGACAGCTAAGTACCTAGACAGACTGTGAGTAGTTTTTGACATTTTTACGTTCCGAGACAGCCTCGCCGTCGGTAGTTCATCAAAAACAAAATATCTACTGAATTCCTAATAAATTTCTGATAGTGTATTTTAATTTGTTAATATTCCTGTGAAGCTGGCGTTAGATCTACCGTAAGCGCGTATCTACACTGCGTTTCAAAATTATTCTAGTATCACTGGTTTTCTAAATATCGCGCAGTTCACTGTTTTATAGTATTATTTTAATAGTTTATATTGACTTTGTTTAAGAGGCTCGTTTTCTATATTTTGACTTGACTAATATCTGATTGCGCATAATACTTGACCTGAATTTGACTTAACCAAATAATAAATAAATATTATTGTTTGTTTTATTATATTGAGAGCCCAAAGCTTAATCCCCATTATAGTAGGCTTCGTTGGACCTGGTACCTTCGTAGGTAAGTCATCGTTTGGACTGTGCTAGGTGGCGCCCATTTTATTTCCCTATTTGACTCTCGTTATATTAAAAAATGTTATATATATAGGTTTTTGAAATCCTGTAGTACAACGACCCACTCCCTTCTTCGACTGCTGCCTAAGCCGAGGCCAGAGAGTGCACTGGGCTCGTTAAATCTATTATTACCTTAAGAGACCCGATTTTGGTAATAAATGATAATAAATTCAATAAAGTACTAATACCAATTATCAGTCAGTTTTAGTGCGTATCACAAATTGTATACGATTCCCAAATATTCAAATACTCGTTTTTCCTTTAAGACAGGTGTCTGATATTACTAATATAATCAGATTAATCAGCTTGAATTCAATTTGCACACAACATTCCAACTGGTCTTGACTTAAAAGCTCTCGCATTATTTGCTTGAGTATTCATTCCATTCAGAGAGGCGTTAAATCAATACGCCGCTTTAATCTAAGCCGCGGTGTAAATTCCACGTTTAATATAAAAACCCATTTGGTTTAGAACTCGCCGAGGCCATTCACTTGGCCGTAAAATTTTCTGACTTTTTGATGTTTCTCTCATTCCTCGTGTAAAATGGATAAGGTGAGTACAGCAGAGGATTCGTTTGATTTGCTTCGAAGTTCCGTTTCAGTGTTTAAATATTTGGAAATTGGGGAAGCTCTCAATTAAGCGGTCTACAGTTTACCGAGCCATGGAGTAATCATTTAGAAAATTAAAAGGCGCTCGGATAAAATACGTTTCTCAAGCGAATACTAAGCACGAATATTTTACCAATACAATCAATTATAGGAGACTTTAAGGCAATAAATTGTTGGGATAGGTTAGAAGAAAGAAGGAAACAAAGATATAAGGCGATTACTCGGAAATGTGGGAAAGCGAAAGAGCAATGGATCGATAATAAATGCAAAGAAGTGGAAGATACGTTTGAAGTAGGAAAGACTGATGAAGTAAATATAAAATAATTAGGAGAAATTTGAGAGAAATTGGATCTGGTATCAAAAACATTATAAATGAGACAGGAGATATCCTAATCGGGTGCGGAACAGAAAGTACGAGATATATTAGAAAGCGAAAGCAGTGTAGAGGGGGATAACCTAGGGTGTCCTAGAATGAGAGAAGAGTTTGAGCTAGCACGAAAAAGTTTAAGAAACAATAAAGCACCAGGCATAGATGGCTTGCATTCAGAAATCTTAAAGTGTGCAGGTCAAGAGGTAATACATCCTTTATTTAAGCTAGTTAGTAGCAACCTTCGAGGATAGGGTAGGAATTAGTACACTACGCTCGCCAAATGATTAAATATGTCGCAGGGTTCTTTAGAGGAGGCCACAAAATTAATCTTTCAATGTGTAAGTAAAGTCTTGTTCTCCTGCAAGGAGAACAGGAGACGGTGTTGTCTATTAACAAAACACAGCATGCATGATACTGAATGTAATATAAATTAATTTCATATGAATTAAATTATACCCCCACATGAATTGAAAACACACCTGCGGCTGTTGCTTCATAAACGTGTTATGCGAAAGTAGTACAGCGTTTTTTATTCGGAAATGTAATAGGCGTCCATTTAACGACAAAAGCATATGTCCATATTGCATGTAAAATTGATTACAACGAAAAGGTTTTTTACGGCCCTCCATTTCCAAGTGTTTAGTATTTGTATTTATAAAATCACAAGCTATAAAACCCTTTTATGCTTATCTTCAGGGCTATCGGTTACTCCATTCTCTATACTGTTTCTATACTTTCTACCCCTTTTTCATGGGACTGTTATAGAGTTTTTATTTTTAATTCCGTGATCCAGAGAGCAGTGAAATTTTTGTAGGTAATAAATGGATCGTAAACGGAACCGATTATAAAATGCATCGTTGATAGTGTAATAAAAGTTGGGTATTATATTTTTCTGCTGGTGCACTGCCAGTGACTTACGGTCAATCTTCCGCTATAAATCTCATGGTTTACTAGTCTTAAAATTTCGAGTTAATGGTGCTCGTGGTAATCGATTTCGATTATGCTCATGGAGTATAGTTGTCTTTAAGATCTTAATTGCTGTAAATTACATCACCCTTCTTAGTCATGGGATTGTGGTTGTCACCCGATCCTTCTAAACTGCTGCTTTTTACTATTATACTTTCCTGTTTCAGGGTCTGCTAAATATGTATAAATTTCTTGGAGAAACCACCTATTACTTTACGCATTCTGTCATAAATATTTAGTTGGATATTGCATTATACCGGAATATTCACTGAAAACTATCGCTTCATAAAATGGGTACTTATCCCAGTTTAATGTGGAACTGCTTCATTCGCACAAAAAATCTGTTCCGCAACGAAATCGTCTTTATCCACCCTTGTAAATGCATCAAGTGCTGCAGTAAAGTTTTATTTTACTATTACAAGTTGTAAGGGTGTGTTTTCGAAGAGCTTTAATTTTTAACGAAATCGCATAATAAAATTTTTATTATGAAACAACTTAGGAGCGAGCATTAACATAATTCAGTTACTTTTTCCATTTCCTGTTTATGTATTTTCGCAACTTAATTTTATTTTATTTTTCGTGTAAACTGAGAAAATTAACAAGTAGCTTTTCCACGAAATATTTTACGTTGCAAGTCGAGAGACTCAAGTTTCAAAGTAACGAAATCGACTTTAAACAGGCTGTTTGAATATTGATTACTAAGAGAAAAGTTAGTAGTTATTTACTAAATGGGAGTAAATACTTGCTGTTTTGTGTGCCGTGACGAGCAGTCTTAAGTTTTAATCCTCTCTTCCCTTAAGAATACGGATCTTGAGAATAGGGTAATGCTTGTTGTAGAAGTATTTGAGCCCTTCTACTCGTATATACTTAGGGGACACTAGTCACTATAGTCAAACGCACTCTAATGAGGCGGGTTTGTCAGTTGACCGAAGATAAACTTGGCTATTTCCATTTCACTCAACTTTGATGGTATATCAAATTATAAAAAAACTTATGTCAAATAAAACAGACTTATGGGCTTTTTAAATCAGAACAGAGATGCATAAATGAATTCCAGCGGTTTCCAAATCTAGAATGCAATACACAAATTAATTACCTGCTATTTGACATATACAGGGTGATTCAGACCACCCTTACACTATCTTTTACGGGGAAAGTATCGGAGCTACGGACTTGGGAAAAAATCCTGCTGAGTAAATTGCCCATGAAGAATTTAATGAAAATATTTTCATTTTTCCGAGATAATAGGGGGTGTGTTTCTCAAGAATTTCAAATAGGATGGGGGATCGTGCGATACATTATTAAAAAGGAATTAGAAGAAGAAACATTTTTATCTAAACTTTTCTTCAATAATTCCAACCGTTTCAAAATGGCTGCCAACTTACGAAAAAATTTGAGGGTTGCAAACATTTTTTTTGTGATCAACCCCAGCGATTAAGAACAAAAACAAACTTAGCTTTTGACTTTCGTATCATGTATTACAAAATGTAATTTTGCCAAAATTAGTATCATCCCCACACCGCTAAAATTAAGGATCATTCGGGGGAGGTTTTCCCGAAAAACTCAAATAGCAGTATGGGTTGATTTCCATTTCATCCAAAAGACCCTTTGAAACCTGACAACTTTTGTATGAAAGTTATCCCTCTAAAACGAGTCACTCTTGAGGGATTGCTTAATTAAAAAAAACTGTTAAAGTAGCCCAAAACGACAAAAAAAGAGTTGGCTGGTGTCATCGAGCTGTCATTTTATATTTGTGTTGACAGCGTTGCTAACGAAGCAAACTAAAGGGTCACAGAAGAAATTCAAATTGTTGTCCATTGATCTCCAAACACTTCTGTAGTCTGTTTTCGGAAGAAACGTGAACGCGACGAAGTTCTTCTTCAGAAATCCTCCTGCATGTTTCCACTATCCGCCGCATAATATCCTGCCTATCACACTTCCCCTTTCAACTTTCCAAATAAATAAAAGTCCATACAGGTGAGATCCGGTGACCTGGCTGGCCACGATACTTGACCACCTCTCCCAATCCATTTCGTTGGACATATATTTGATTCAATATTTCCCTGGCATGCCTAGAGAAGTGCATCATGTTGAGACCTCACCAACTGCCTAGTTTCTAGATGGACGTCTTCCAACAAAACCGGTAAAGTGTCTAACAGAAATCTTCGATAATTGTTTCCGTTTAAAATATCGTCAAAAAAGTAGGGACCTGAAGAAGAAATGTTATGCACGTTTTTCTTAAAATAGTAGGCGCAAGAACATATCAAATGATGCCTCATTAGAATGAGGCACTTTAAAAAAACTTGTGTGTGTCTGCTCTGACGCACGACCGGAGTTTACTCCTTACGAACGATTATTTTAACTTCAATCACTTGATAATAGGGTACACGCGAATGTCAGTTTTATACCCAAATGTTATTTATCAGATGGTTTATGTTCGAAAATGCCCAACTACATCAAAATATAAATTGTTTATAAATTCAGTAATTAAGTGACAATTTGCTAAACGTCGATCCCACTGGCAATGAAATAAATACTTTTCCTAGTGTTCGAATAGGCGTTGATTCACATTTCGGCACTAAGCAATATTTGGAGTATTTAATATTAGGTTTTTCCATATTAAATCAAAAGATTCAACAAATTTAGGAACGAACAAACACTGCAAAAGCTGACTTTACAACGCCAACTGTCATATCTACTCTATGCCTCTCTATTTTCACTATTTCCATGCTCTATGCAGTCAGACATAAACAGCCGTATCCATAGATACGTACATAATTTTAATGTGACAGGCAACGTAACGCTCACTAGTTAAAGCGTAACGTAACGCTCAATAGTTAACGCTTGATTTTACTCCTCATAAACTTTCCGTACCGCGGGCTATAACTGAACATCGATTCTTAAGGAGTAAACTCTAAAAATATAGAAGCAACGTAAAAAATCGAAAATCGAAACAATTTGCAACTACATGGAATACTCAACAAAACGGAACAGGGTTATTGATGAATACCAACAACACAAAAACGAAAACAATAAATTGGAACAAGAACAAAAACAACAACCAGAAAATCTGACAGAAATTCTCATTCAGCACAAAGAACTCCAAACATAAAATGACAGCTCAATAACACCAGCCAACTCTTTTTTTGATCGTTTTGCACTATTTTAAGTTTTTTAAAATTAAGCAATGCCTCAAGAGTGACTTGCTTTAGCGAGATAACTTTCAGACAAAAGTTGTCAGGTTTGAAAGGGTCTTTTGGATGAGATGGAAATCAACCCCTACAGCTATTTTAGTTTTTCGAGAAAACCGCCCCTTAATGATCCTTAATTTTAACGGTGTGGGGATGATACTAATTTTGGCAAAATAACATTTTGTAATGTATGATACGAAAGGCAAACCCTTGTACAATCATAAGCTAGTTTTGATTTCGTTCTGAATCGTTGAGGTTGATCACAAAAAAAATGTTTGCAATTGTTTGATAAAAAAGAAATCTATTTCAAAAAGGGTGTTTTGGAAATTGGATTACGTTCCTTGTCAAAATTAATGAATATACTGGGTTTTCGATATAAAAAAGATTGCAATAGGAGATTCCTCTGTGAAGAGCCGCACATAGTTCACCAAAGAGCTAAATTTTTAAAGAAATATGCCGAAAATCTTAATTCAAAATTTAGGAAAGTGATTTTTTTGAACAAGACGTTGATATTTTCGAACGACAGTGGATCAAAGTCTTGGTAAGATGATTTGGTAAAGAGAAAGAAAGGATATGGATTGGGAAAACGTTTTATAATTTTGCACGCAGGATCTAGTTCCGAATTTGTACCTGGTGCTAGTTTAATTTTTTCGTCAAAATCAAAAAGTATGGACTACCACGATAATATGGACAAATATTTATTTGAAAAATGGTTAACAGAACGGCTAATTCCAAATTTAGATAAACCTTCTTTAATTGTACTTGACAACGCATCATATTATTCTAGAATATTAAATAAGCAACCAAATTTTTCATGGAAAAATGAAACATTTGAGTGGTTACAAAAACAAAATCAAAACCCTTCACCGAATTTGTTAAAATCAGAATTATTGATGTTTGCAAAGTCAATAAAAAAGATAAAATTTATGCTGTCGACGAAATATTAAGGGAACATGGCCATGAGGTATTTCGCTTGCCTCCACATCATTGCCAGTTTAATGCCATTGATTTAATATGGGCAGGCCCAAAAACTTATTACGAAAAACATATTGGAGAAGGTTTACGTTCCGATCAAGTAGAAACAGTTTGGGAATCTTCTTTAAATCACATATCTCAAGAATATTGGAAAAGTCGGTGAGTCACACAGAAAACCTTATTTTGAACTGGTGGCGTCGGTCTGGAGCAGGCGTTGGACGTCGAAATTGATCCAATTATTATAACTTCATTAAGAGATGAAACAAGTTCATCTGATGAGAGTGATCAATTTAGTGAATAGTGATTATATTTTTTTATATTCATAACAATTAATATTTAATTCATTGCGCAATAAAAATTGTATTAAATTGTAATATTCGCATAATAAATAAAATTGTTTCTATTACCAAATTTAAATTATACAAGTAATTATACCTACCTATATAATAAACCTTTTATTTCATATAATATAGACCCAAAATCGTACGGTTTTAGTGTTTTATCTTTGAAGTTTCTTGACCAAATTTTCAAAAAAGAAGTTGGCGGTTATTGCTTTACATTGGCATTTTCATGTCCGTAACATTTTTGTGAACTCAGATCCGCCTCACTAGACTGTATAGTGTTTGATTGATAAGGACACAGTTAAACTAGAAATTGCAAACGCGCACGGACCGAAAACAAGACTCACATTCGTTGATGACCGGCGGAATTTACAGGTATTGCGGTATTGGAATATTGGAATATAGACAAACTGGGGATGTTTCCTACGTAAGCCGGACGAAACTCCTTCAAGAAAATGCACACAAATTTTCTGAATTCTGTGTGTTTATTATTTCAGTATGCACATAATTATTTTTATCTGCAACGTTCAAATTTGTGCGTTTACGAACGCATAATAACCATTAATCAATGGACTATAGCGAAGCCGAACGATAGTACAAGCCAGAATGTAGCGCGTGGAGCACTGCTGTGACGTCACAGCCGTGGACGGAGCGCTGCTACTTGATAACGAATAGTCGGGGAGCAAAGTGCTCTAATTCGACACACAACTCGAACACACGCAAGACAATGAAGCTAATTCTTATGTAAAATGACCTGCTAGATTCGAATTTTGAGGTCGCGAAAAGATCGGGAATTGCGAAAATGCCGGAAAATCAATTTTTCGTAAAATTTTCCTAAATCAATTTTCGACCATTTTTAATACTTTTGTTGCTGTATCTCAGCAACGAAAAGACTTAGAGACCTGTTGTTTTCGTGGAATATACACTGAAGTGTGCTGATCATCACAGAGTACTCCCGTTGCCTCTACAATTTTCCAATTTTATGAAAAAATTGTTTTCTTGCTAAACCACAAATTTGTGTAATGTATTTTTTATGTATCGGGTAAGTAATCTTATTTTTTGGAATTAACATATACATATGCGAGACCAAATACGGACGAACGTTCGAAATTATATTTGGTGAAGAAACGAGACATTAATGTTGTTGCTGAAAAAAGTTATAGACGGTTAATAAACACATATAAATTGTGCGCGCTAGCCGCACTGAGCCGTGTAGGCGTACAAACAAATTGCATTTCCCCTCACATAACCATATAACCATTACACATTGCACATTAGATTTCATGCAATATTGTATTAAATAATTATTCATATATGTTACCTACCTCCAATAAAATGTTAGATAATGAAGCAAAAGAAAAGAAAATTAAAAAATTGCCTAGTAAGCAGTTCTCCCATTTATCTTTTTCCATCAGTAAACATTTTGTTAGCGGGTGTATTTTATTTTGTTAAGACTTGTTTCCGACAATGTTTTCCAATATATATTTTAGTTTTGTTCTTCATGCGGAATGCGGCTCATTTAATATTATTAAATTCATATTGAGTTTAAGTTCTGTAGGTTTTTAATGTTAAACGTTTGTTCAAAATAGGAAAATATGGTATTATACCGTTCAGGTATATTTAATTAGATATTCTCTTAATAAAGATTTCAAAAGTCCAGTTGTTTTTATTGAATATTTTGGTAGACTAGCATTATTTCCATGCCGCGAACACCGATCGTCCATACCGAGTCGGTCACGATTACTACGTCACGGCCGCTACATTCAGGCTTGATTTATCGTTCGGCTTCGACTATAGCCAATCAAAATATGCTATTGTAGCATATCGAGATTGTTATGACGCGGAAAACGTCAATTTTATGTTCCGGTACTTGTCAAGAAATCGTGTATGTATTGCACGTTTTTATAGCACCGTTCGTTCCAAGCGTTGCTTCCTGAGTACACTCATTTAGACTAAGGGATTTAATCTAGTCTCAGTATGAATTTGAAGGTTCTTAAAGTATATTATTCAGCTCTAGAGTAATTATGACTATAATTATTAACGTGGATGAATTAAAACACTCGCCTGCGGTTCGTAGTGATGTGGTTGATGAGGACACACCTAAACTAGTAATTATTACAAACGCGCACGGACCGAAAACAAGACACACATTCGGTGATTACCGGATTTTACATGCAATGATGTATTGGAATCTTGACAAACCGGGGAGATTTACGACTGGAGCAAGAAGAAACTCCTTCGTGAAAATGCCACTTCCTCGTTAATAATAGCCACCATAATTCGCTAGCCGAATAATATACTATAGACCCACAAAGTTATTTTAAAGTTATTTAAAATTTTGTTCCCACTACCCCCTAAGAAAGCAACACAACACAAGTATGCGCGGAGTTAACAAATGCGTCCACATACTTGCATATGTGTGCTATAAATAAAAATCGCACGGGTATATTCAAATGTTGTAAACAGCTTTGAGATTTTGACGTTTACTGACTAAATATCCCGTCGTCTCTGTTTTCAAATCTAATAATTGTATGATAAATAGATTTGGTACTCTCCTGCAAAATGGAAGAGGTTTGCGCCGATGCTTCCATTGAGTGTACGCCACCAGCAGTAGTTGTCAGAGCGACTCAGAAGACATTAAGTACCTACTTAATTTTTTGTCAGAAAAATCTCTTAAAAGGAACGTAAAATAAACATTTTAATGGCTTCTCGATGAAAGAACTAAATATTTTAGATACGAACTGGGCATATACATATGAATTGGCCGGCAAGGGAACAAAAAATAAAATTGTCATTCATTAGCCGGTATGAATTATTCGAATATGCTTACAGTAGGCTACTTAGAAATTTTGAAGTTTATTAATAGATAACAAAATCATTAAAAATAAAGTTACTGTTTTGTGAATAAATTTGACATTTTTAAGAGGTCGTGGGACAAAATGGTGGTGATAACTCGATGGAATAAATAAAATAAATTTTCTTTCGCTCGAAAATTCGTGATGGATTGGATTCAAGTGAATCCTCTGATACTGAAGAATGAGCTGCCGTAGCTGTTCAATCGCTATTGACAGTGAAGTCGAAAAAGAAATACGAAAATGCTAACCAACAGTTCGAAGATCAGTGCGGAAAAAAGAAAACTGCTGTTATAACAGAGGCAGTTTTTCTGGTTTATCTTGGAAACAACAGAGTCTTCTTGTACGAGAGAATGTGTTGGAGGCATGCCTAAAAAAATTGCAGAATTTTTGAAATTGCCGAATAGTGGCAGCTATACTGGCCATAGTTTTCGAAGAACTTCTGCTACCAGCTGATTCAGGAGCAGACATCACCGCACTGAAAATACATGGTGGATGGAAAGCAACGAATATGGCAGAGGGATATATAGAAGATTCTGTTCAACAAAACATGTGCACGGATATATTTAAGTAGCAAAATCTGCTACGCTATTTTAGCTATTCATATAATGTTTTCTTCTCATGATCATTAGAGGAAAATGCCTCTGAAATTTTAAGCTTTATTTTTGAATCCGTTCCATACTATAGCAAGAAGTACCTAGATAACTATAGCTCGTAATGTGAATATAGACCATTACAAAACAAGAATTTCAATTTGCAAGATATACCTAAACAGCGTTGCAGCATTTGCAGATGTGCGTTATTAATATATTGAAACCCTGAATTGGAAAAAGTAGAGATAAATTATTAATAACTTGCCAATTTCAATTAAACACATTTGTCGTGGAGACAATATCACTTTTTCTTCGGTGTAATGCGCAATCACATAAAATTGTGATTAAACAAGCTACTGTAGTATTATCCGGGAAAAATAATGCAATTAAAGTGAGTTTATGTGGAAAAGACTGAGCAATAAACCACATATTAATCGTAAACGCTTATAATAAAAGCCAGAAGGTTATTAGTGCCTTTAGTGCGTTGAGGCTATAACAACAATCTGACCCCTGTTTCATCGCCATTCTTAATTTACTTACAATTTGGCATTAAAGAAAAACACATTTTCTCGGTTTATGCATGAGACAATTTACTCAGAGTAGCCCATTACAGATTCTCTTTATGGTAAATTTCGTATGTCATTAACGAAAGTTTCCTAAGCATCAAAGGCTTACTGCGGCCTCAGGACATTGTAACTTTGACCTATATATTGCTTATACATGTTCAATATAACGTATTTGTTCGAACCTAAAAAACATATCTGCAGACAACATAAATAATTATGAATGGTTCGATATTTAGTTAATTTACTCACTTTCGAGTACTGTTAATGACACACGTGTCCTATACGATAGGACAGCTGGGTAGAGTTACCTATGTCTGCGAATATTCTAGGAGAGTTATAGTTACCGACTTGCGTTTTAGTTTGAATCTCCTGTTCCACTAATTATGTTCTAGTTTTTCACGACACAATTCACACAAACGTGTCCGATGTTTTTCTCTGCCAAAAAGAAAATATTGATTGTGTTACCAATATTCAAATGAAAAATGAAACGGTGAATCTCTTGAAAATTCAAGAAACAATTTCCCTAAAATCTAAAACTGAAGTTAATGCTTCTAATGTGCTCGAGACAACATAGTGCGTCTTGAAGCCCGGGAAATTTAAGAGGGTATGGGAATATTTCCTGAAATATCACACCTTAAGTAGCGTGCAGCAACAAGTTGTTTGCCTTAGTTGTTTGGTTTACCTGGTGCAATATTTTACGGTTACGTGAGCCTGTGTTCAGAAATGCATTAAAGATTCAAGAGACGCGAGATTCGCCTAATGCGATATTTATTTTCTCTGGGGTAAAAATGTCACTGACAAATTTCTTATTCTGCGCTTCTGTAGAATTCCGTTTATAGTCCCAAAGTAAATTATGTGCCCGTAGCTATTGTTTGGTATCAAATGTTACTTTCAGGACGTCTTCCTTAGCCATAATTCTTGAATCTGCAAAACTCAGAAAAATGGTGAAACAGTTTGCAGATCGCCTTAAAGTTATCTCTAACCAAAAACTGACCGACTCGGTGATGCTGGTCCATGTTTCATAAATATGTGTTCCAAAATGTCACAAGTATTTCCTGCCCTTTAACAATTTTGAAATACTTGGCTTTATTCCATTTCAATATTCACAATTCCGTAAATTATACTAACAAATAAATATTCATTTATATATCTGAATAACGTAGTACAGTATTTTATTCACAAAATCGAAGTTCAAAACGGAAAGGGATAACAAAATTATCCCCAGTAAAGAATGATTTAAAAAGTGAACCCTTAAAATTGTACTTTCACAAGAAGTAATCAAAATCTTATTACAAAAATTAAATCCAAGTCAACCCCGAGACCAGAAACTTGTCAAACTTTCCCCATGAATCACTGTAATTAATAATGATCTGCAGCTTTGTACATATTTATGAGTTGTTTCATATTCAGGACTCGTCGTTTTATCCTAAGATTTTAATATAAAACAGTCACCCAAACAGCTCCATTTTTTGTTCTTCAAACAGCATCTTCTTTCAATATCGAGGCGTTAAATCGCTTCAATCTTAGCTGCTAAAGTGGGCCTCAAAAATGAAGTTGAAAAAAAGTTCCTTCGATGTAATTTAAGAAATTAATGAGTTCATTAATTACTGTGCCAGAATATCATTGTAATGAATGGGCATTTTTAATGACTAAGTTTGTAATACCTACTTTCAAATTTGTCATCATTTACAAACTCGTTGGTGTAGAGTAACAAAGTAGATAGTATTCTTTTCAGGTTAAATTTAACAGTACATGCGAGTTAATCTCCCAGCGCCATCTAACCATGAGTAGCCGAACACATGCCCTTTATCTATGTTTAGTATTCGCGCTAAATTTAATTTAATTTTATTGTGTTGGTATTTTGATGCATATTATTGGCCTTGTTCATTTGAATCTTTCCAGGAAAATGAATGTAACATTCAGTTGCAGAAAAGTAAACAGGTTGATTAAAAAATTAAACGGCCTTTTATATACCAGGGACAGCCAATTCTGTATTAAATCAGATAAAATGATTTTATTAAATTTGTAAAATGCCAGGCATTTCTTAATTAAAATTACATCTGTTAACGTTTCAAATATTTCGAATGTTCCTGCAGGAAATGAAAAAGACCACGCTTCATTTTATGTTTTTGTGTTTCTAATTGAGAACCTTGTGGAAAACGTGAAAAGCAAACGGTAAATGGCGTAATTTTAAATCGAAAATGAAAGAAATATTTTGCGTGATATTAATAAAAATTTTAAAAAGAGTTGTTATCAAACATTAGATATATACTTCTTCGGATATTTATAGCACATTACAAGTTGGAATTTCAGAGATAAGTTTATTATTAGTATTATTTTTTAAATATATATTATATTTTTTGTTATTTCGAGTTTTGAATTCAAGCTATTTTTTGTAGTTCTTTAAATTCCAAATATGTTTTGTTTTATGTATGTTTATTTCACATATTAATTGTGTACCTGTTTAAATACCAACAACATTTTCAAACCACATTTCTATGTATTTTAACATTTCCAACTACAATTCATTTTTCTCTTGCGTTTCACCTATCTACCAAGTGAATAGGGAGTTTATATGTGATATTCGTGCGGTCCCTGCAAGCAGCCTCGCAAATAACGAAACATTTGTTAGCCAAGTTCGGAGGGTATAAGGGCGCAATATGATAAGACCGAAATGTTATCTGAAATTGTGCAATAAATTGTACAGATATGACCCATAAATGAGACGGTATATCAAGACCGGTAACGGGATTAGCTTCGTTATGCTTTTCGGAATTCATAAAAATTTCTTATTTCCCCCAAAAGAATTGTATTCCAAAACAGCGTAGGTATCACATTATTTTCACCAGAGAAATGTCTCAGCATCTTAGAATTTAAAATTAAATTATAATATGGAATGCCGGTGGGAAGTCTCTCTGGCTCTTGTCGAATACGGCATTTTCGACATCCGAAGTTAACTTTTCAAGTTATGTGTTGTTTTTTAATGAAACACTTGCTTCAAACTATAATTAGTGAAAGGAATCGCAGTCTACTCAACTGGCGTATGTTTGGTTGCCTAACCAAGCTCTAGAAATGCACGTTGGGTTGCCTAGCTCGTTTCGTTAAATAGATAGCGAAAAGCGAATAAAAAGTTAGGTTCTTAGACACTGATGACTTCACTTGAAGGTTTTCTCCTAATAAAGGTAAATGGGTTTTTCCCTAAAGGTTTTCCCAAAATATAAGAGAAATACAAAAGGTTTTCCCTTCGAGCGGCGAGATCTCAGAGAGTTTTATAATGTAAATTATGCCGTGCTATCTCATTGATAAATACTGAAGACATTCAAGTTAGCTAATTTTAGTCTTTGTTATTGTAATTCTCATTATTAGGAAATCAGCCTTTAGAACCACCAATTTATTTCAATGGGTTACTTTTGGGACAGAAAGTTGCGTTCATTGGAATGTAGACTAACATACAAAAGTAGGTTCAGGAGGGCAGACTCGAGACGGCAGGATACGGCGGCGCGGTGTAGGTTAGTTAGAGGCACGGTATTTAGCTATCTATCTTTCAGATAGTTTCTACCAATAAAATAATTATAGATTCATTTTAATATAAATATAAGTTCAAGATGATTATACCAGGTATGTCTGAATACAATTTTGTTATTTTGTATATTTGATGTAACTGCATTATAAGACAACGTGTACTTGAAACGTCGTGAATTCTAAACTGGCCAAATGGTGGCACTTATTACTGACTTCAAGTCTCTTAGCTCAACAAATGGATAATTATAAATAATTATTCTATTATATTTAAAAAAATAATCATGTATCGTGTTTATTATGTAATATTTGAGAAGAGGTCCACTGGGGTACCCTAAGCCAGATAAATGTTCAGTAGGCGGGGATGGTGGGTCAGTCTCGTTAGCGACACATCTAGGAATTGCTACTACAATAAATATCATACTGGGTAAATCCAACCATATACAGTGTGTCCACGGATTGAGTTGACGAGAGGAAAAAAATCTTTATTAATGATTTTACGACTAAAAGTCATTCTTTATAAAAAAATTTGCTTGTCGAGAAAATGAGATTGCCCTAAAAGGAATTGAGATTAGATGTACAGGGTGTTATAATTTAAAAAACATTAAAATGCTTCAAGAGATAAGTACCATTATTTTTTTTGACAAAATGTTTATCAAACAAAGTTGTTTATAATCTAAAATAAAGCCTAAATACAAATTTTTAAATCGATATTCTAATTCCTACATTTATACTACATAACTCCCTCCCGCCTCTATTACACACTTTTCTGCTCTCTTAATAAATTCTTTCTACACTCGACCAATAGTTGCGGCACATTCAGTTCACTTATTGCTTCCCGTATGCGCTCTCTTAATACTTCCGTATCATGTGGCTATCTTGATTTTTTTAAATGTACGAAATCACTATTATTATTCTAAGTGTAAAAATTAGAATTTCGATTTAAAATTTTTTATTTAGGCTTTATTTTAGATTATAAACAACTTTGTTTAATAAACATTTTGTCTAAAATAAAAAATAATGGTACTTATCTCTTGAAGCATTTTCATGTTTTTTTTAATTTATTAACACCCTGTGCATCTGATCTCAATTTCTTTTAGGGCAATCTCATTTTCTCGACAAGCAAATTTTTTTATAAAGAATGACTTTTCGTCGTAAAATCATTAATAAAGATTTTTTTCCTCTCGTCAACTCAATCCGTGGACACACTGTATATCTCTGCTCGTTATAAAGGCGATAACCGTTAAGGAGAATGCCAATAAACCAAAAACCAAAAATAAAACTTAACGACAGCTGTTTAATTGTTGTCAGTAATAAATTATAATAAATATATTTTGCATCTCGAAAGAGAATACTAAACACTTTTTATTTATGATTAAGGCAGATTGTAACCAATCTGATTTTATACCAAAATGGTTAACGATGATGCCTATACATTAAAAATATTGTTATCTAAACACTGTGCAAATCATCTATCTTTGAGTTATTAGTTTTTTAGTCAAATAGGTACAGAACCCAAGGTCTCTATACTGCAAATGTTGAATCAATCGCAGAGTTATCGTTTATTGGTGCAATAATGTGACGTAAGTCTAAGATTTACCTACAAGTTTCTACTATAAAATCACTGAAAAGATGTTACTTTTAATTCAAACTACTTTGCTATTTACTAAATATTATACCTTACAAAGTCGAATGTCAATAGCTACTGAATATTATTATTATAACAATTAATGACCTAACCTCGAAAAGTTCGACACTGTGACAAAATCGGACTTACTCCTTAGTAACAAAGCTTTTCTATTAGGAAGTGTATTTGGCATTTTTGCTACTTTATCAATTTCAAAATCACCCTCAGTAAAATTGAATAAATTGGGTTGTCATCAGGATTCCATTTCGCGCCAATATCTGTTTTTGTTGAGAGACATTTGCATAATTTGTAATGAAATAACGAAGAAATCTGCAGATTATTAGGATAGATTTTCCAACTATGTAGACATTGAAGGGTATCTTTCCGTTTCGTGCGTTCCCGTTTCGTGCGTTTTTGGGTTTCTACCTGTTTTTGAGCCGATTCGAGCGTCAAGAATTTACTGGGTAATTAAGTAGTGCCAGTTCATGCGTTATACAACTATATCCTTTACTTTCAACATGTTGTACCTGTTGCAATAAATGCATTCAAAACGTCCCGCTTTGTTTTATAGTTGCCCGTCACTGAATACGGCCAAAAAAGTGGTGTTGCCCTTCACTGAATACGGCCAAAAAAGTGGTTCCACGGCCCACTATTTCCGGTCTGTGGGCAAGCGGAGCGAGCGAGTCGAGCGGAGCGTTTAAGTCTCCTCCCAAAACAAAAACATTAACATTTGAAAACAATAGGAGAGAAATCAACATACACTTCCGTATTGAAGTCTAGTTATTAACAGAGTTGTGTTATAAAGATAAACTCGAATTAGTGGCTTACTGCATTATCAGCAGGTCAGCGCACGAAACGGCACTCAAACCAGGTAGAGGTTTGGGATGACGCACGAAACGGGAAAATTTTCATCGACGCACGAAACGGTAACGCACGAAATGGGACTAAATCCATTGAAGGTGTCTATAATTTTCACCCCGTATTTTGGGGGTCATGTATTCAGTAGTATTATCGTGCCAGTACAGAAAAATAAATGTATCTGATAGGTGTTGAAATAGCAGCACCAAAGTTGCCCTACAATGTTATCGAAAATAGCCAACCTGTACTCTGTACCGTAAAACTTCATGTGACACGGACGTATACAACCAATATTAAGTTATATCCGCTTCCAACATTGCCCGTTATCTTCCACGCTGCTATCGTAATGCGAGACCGCTTTGTGCTCCACAAAATACATAATATTTTTACTGCAAACCGCCATATTGCCTTAATATGCCGCACACATGATAGTCAAAAAAATTGAAATAAACTTTAATGCTCCATTACGTATGGGAACTGATGTGCTCATGTTATTTTCGAGAGTACGACGTTCACGTTTATATTGGATTGCGTCTCTTAAGATAAATAAAGTTGAATTTTTAAATCAGCTATTACTTTCTGAATGCGGCAGGTTATTGCGAGCTCTTCCAGTAATATTCCAGAAAATATTTTTATCATTTTTCCAGGGAAATACCGTAAAATATAAATAAAGCAGAAGCGTCGCCGCGCATATTATTGTCAAATGAAACTTATTACTTTCTGCCAGGAAAATTTAAAGACTTTAGAAAAACACGGGCTATTTAAAAAAGTAATAGCTACTTGTCATGTTTCAAATGATATTTGAATTAATTGCAGTTTATATTTTTAAATAGTTTGCGAAGTATGTGGATAAGAACGGGGCCTTCGATAGCTAAAGGACTCCAATTTGAGCTGCAGAGCACCGAATAAGATCACAGTTGGACTGAGAACTTGTCAGACCTAGCGTTGGTCGTGGATTTCCAGATATAACTATTTAATTGTTATAAAGCCCCAATTACGTTGGGCGAGTAGTTATAGTAAAATCGCCCAATGTAAACCACCAATTACATCATTGTAAAATAGTGTATATCACACAAAACGAAATAAATACTAAGTACCTACTACATATTGAAACTTCCAAACTGAATGTGCTCGCCATACCGTGGAAGGCATCAGCGTATATTAAGTTTTGTGGGATTCAGTCATAAAACTTCTACAAATTTAAAGGCACGGGAGTGAAGTCATATTGTAAAGCTGAAGACAAATTTTAACTTTAAGAGATAGTTAAATGTCTTGGAATAAAATCCACAACCCCCGAGATGAGAGTTTTGATGTGTAAATTGCCCCTTTAAGTACAACATCCAAGTTTATATTAGAAGATTCCCCGAGATTAATACACTTGAATTTTTAACTCTTTTCCAGGGCCGTAAAATATTCCGCATTTTTACTACTTATATCCTCGTTTTACATAAATAGGTCTTACGTTTATGATCTATGAATATTATAATCAGAAGGAAATGTGCAATAAACTCCACATTGTTATTAAAAAGTCTATTTCACATTATAAGCTAAATCGTTCTTACTATATGAGACGTAAAACGACACTGAAGTTATTATTAATTCAGAAATTTTATTAGTATAGTATGCTGCCAAAATATTCCTTAACTGTATTAACAACTGAATAAATTTCAACTTTCCATTTGCTAAATTGAATATTGTTGGTACAGAAACCGCAGAACAAAGTAAAACTTATTAACTTCCGGGCGAGATTCTTTGGAGCACGAAGAAACCAAATTTAGTATAACCGAATACTTTTGACACTTGAAAGTTTAAACCGCGACCTAAAAAGCTGGCAGTGATTTTCCATTGTTGGGTTAATAATGGAGAGCCTTGAAGACAAGTATTAAACCACGAATTCTTGGGGAAGCTTTGCACGGATTAGTCCCTCTGCTATCATCGATCAAGTTACTCGGCTGTCAATGAACTTGTTATGAACTGGTGAATTTGGACGAGGAGTGGCTCATTCAATATTTATTCACTAATAAGTGCGTACTTTCTTTCGGGTTACTAATTCACTTTGGTATCAGATCGATATCTATGAAACTCGAATAATAATAAGAAATGGTGCGGGTTACAGAACTTGTGCCTGGTCCTATTCTAATGATTAGAGGCAGTAAGTTGAATATTTTTCAATTTTTCCTAGGTTACCCGGGTTTTAAAAACGGGATAAAGTTGGAGGTACCATACTAATTTATGGGGGTTGGATATGCTAGATTTGCTGCCCCAACTTTTGCTTAAATCCCATGCTTCATGCTTTGCCAGTAATTTTCAAAACATATGCCTTGTTCGTAATTATGAACTGTGTTCAAGTTGATAAGTGCAAGTAAATTAATATTTGTATGCCTAA
Source organism: Xestobium rufovillosum (assembly GCA_963966045.1). NCBI lineage: Eukaryota > Metazoa > Arthropoda > Insecta > Coleoptera > Ptinidae > Xestobium > Xestobium rufovillosum. Next base: position 34,793,990 of record OZ014492.1, read on the forward strand.
TGTTGCTCAGTAATGTATGGAAACAACATGATACGTAGTAAAATTCATCCGAATAACAAGAAATTAACCACCAAACTCTACAAATCAATATCTCCTCGTTCAGTCAATTCCATTTCATTGCACACATCATTGATTTACGGCTATTTTGGTCTTTATCTATAAATCCTGAAACGCAATTACTCCGCTAATCTACGATTGATGCATGATTACATTCGTGTAATTTTAACAATCTACCCCTATTTTACTTTACTACAGTTAAACACATTCCTACAACAGTTCAATTAACTCCTTTGTGGTCAAATAATCGGGTTCAATTTATTATAGTCTGAGGGCGGATCGACCTAGTAAAAGGGTCGCAGAGGGACGGTTTCCAATCGGAAAGACACTATTGACGATATATAGGGTAAGCTATAAAAGTTGGGAAGATAGTACTATGATTGAGTCTTTACATCTTAATTGGTATTTAAATATGCAACAGGTTACGGGACTGATATGCAGAGAATGCATTTCATGTACGTAAATTAAACGGGGCGACACCTGAAGCTTGGTAATCAATGCTTGTGTCATAGAGCTCATCAGATAGTAGTATGGAAATATATTTCTCAGTTTGATATCTCATCTTTATGTAACAAAATTTGCATCGCAATTTAATCCTGGTTTATTCAGCTAGGTGAACTTCACCATTATTTTATTCTCAGAAATTACTCGTAGCATAGGAATTTCGTATAATTTTAATCAAAGTAACATTAAAGTAGGTTTTATATAATATTTTAAAAATTCAGTGATGTAACATTTTGATTTAAAAAACAGTCCTTTTTTCTAAATTTAACATCCTGTATTTTGAAAATGAATCCGTTTGACACGTAAATTCATATACGAATCTTTAATCTTAAAATATGCCAATTATACCCATCACAGATTTCGTCTTGCTTTCCAAATACCCTGTATACACAAAAGTATTTGAAATTATATATGTATTGAAAAGCAACCAAAACGTAGTTAAAACTTTAGGGTTTTCTCTAAATTCTGTTTAGGAGATAATGTACCTATTATCTGACTGATTTATTATGGCTTCATATGTTACATCCGCTTCTTCAGCAATGACCTTGAAAGACATCAGAGGCTGGTCGGCAGCCGAAAAAGTCGATGGCATCTGACGAACGGAATGGACTGGTCTAGTACTCTCATTCTTTTACTACTTCAAAGAACCTTCGGATTTAGGAACGTAGTGCTCTTATAAAAATTAAACTAGAAAAATCCATACAAATCAGAACTTCAATCATATACAGCTGTTCCGTAAGAGAACATATTCCTTGGCCTGCCACGCTTGTAAGTTGCAACATCGTGCAAGAAGATAGGTGTGCTCGTCCGAGATTTCTTTTCGTCTGCTTCAGCGCAAGAAGTTTTGCGGTTTAAATATCAAAATATTCTGACTTATTTAATTATTTTGTGCCACTGTTGATTGCCAGTTATACAGAGTATAACTAAAATAACGGGGCAAATTTCCGGGGCGCATTCGTCACACTGAGACATGAAAAAAAGACAGCATCAACATATGTCCTAAATTGCTTAGTTTGCGAACTACAGAGTGTTCTAAATTCATATTTATGTTGATATTAAGTGCATTTTTTTCATGTTTAAGTGTGGAGAACAGGTCTCCGAAGTTTTCTCCCTTCTTTTAGTTAAAAATGCCTTGAATTATCAAGAATTTAATAAAATGTTTATCGCATAAAATTAAAAAGAAAAGCTTGTCGCACAGCACCAGGGGTATGCAATGAAATATTTCTCGAAAAGGAAGCATCGTACGAAAAAAATACATTGAGAAGTTTCAATGACTGAATTATAAAGAAATACATATCAAACTTTCAAGACAGCAGTGACGTGATATAATTTTTTCCAGAAGTATCATCAGAGCTGTTTCCAGGGACGCCACTGGTGAAAATAAACAAAATCTACTTATTTATGCCTTGTTGATTTGCCAAGGAAACAAGCCAAGTTTGAATGGGAATTGGCGGAAGGGTTTCAGCAATATTTACGAAAAATTGCTTTTTTTTTAAATTTAAACACTGTATTTTGCAAACTAAGCTGTTTAGGGCATATTATGTTCATACTGACGTTTTGTCATGTATCAATGTGGCGAATGTGACCCCGAAGTTTGTCTCCTTATTTTATTTACAGCCTGTAGAGGTGGGAAACTATCGAAATTTCCTTATTGTCAGTAAAAAACATCGATATAACCGATATAAAATATAACAAATTTATAATTTTTTATAATTCTAATTATAAGAATGCAGTTTATTCTTACTTCGTTTGCTATGTCATAGTAAATAAGGGTACAGCTGATGAGCTTTCCCCTAGAACCCCAAAGCAAATAATACAAGCTTTAAAACGTAGGTAGTATCTACCTGAACGAAGGCAGGTAGCACGCGTAGGCACTTTGAAACCTCCATAAAGAATACGGGCTATTAGAACGCGGGCGGTACTAAATTGAAGTGGTGGATTGTCTTCACAGCTGCTTCTTCGGAGGACACGGTATGGAGCATATGGCATAGCAATAAAACACAAATTTTAAAATATAACCTACTCGATTTGTTAACGGAGAAATCTGACACGCATAGGATTTATTATTTTATATGCGACTGTTTAATAAAAAAATCTAATATTTCTTGTATGGAACACTAAGAACAAATCTTAACTTAAAATTACGTGCCACGCTATCAAATGTTATTCTGAATGCCATGAATTGAAAGGCGCTCTAAGATCTATTTCTTACTTCCCCCTCAGCATATTTAAGGAGATTTCGCTTGCAGCAGAAGTATTTTTAAAAGGTTTTCAAGTTTTGGAGGAAACTATAAAAAAATTCACAGACCTCGCATCTTACGCAAGTATCATAGGCGTATTGAAAATACCGACACAACTGCTCGGTTTCTAAGATGTCCAACAAAAGTGATCTGTGCCGTTGCAAGTTGGTATATTATTGATACAATAAAATAAAAGAAATGATTTGTGACAAGCACAAGGCACATAGTCAAACTGACGCAATACGTAACAAAATATTAACGCATCCGTTTGTGCTGTTTGGACTTTTATTGCAACGCGATATCCCTCTTCAACGGTACTCGCGCTCGCCGTACCTTAGGCTAGCGCTCTCCATCCAATATTATTATTAGCGGCCTCGACTGCGCGCGCCGCCGACAGAATCTGTCGCGTGTCGTAAGATGAGTCCCATATACACGCGCCCAGAAGTATTTTCAATACTAATAATACTGATTTTACTGTTACTTAAGTACTTAAATTGTCGTATAGTGCAACAGACATTGATGTTATAGACTGCTTACTGCTTATAGCCGAGCTATAAGTCGTAGTAATAATTATTACAGCAAGAGTACTAATTATCCATTATTTACAGTTTTTTTAAAATATAACTTTGCAGAGTTCACGGAAATTCATATATTCCCTTATATAAATTCTTTTTCTAGCGTAACATCTAACATGAAAGCTATATTAATTTCGAACAAAATATGGAATTTCATGTTTAGTTGAAAAGCGTTCGCCTCAGTTTCTTATAAAATCCATATTTTTTACATATTGAATACCCGTATTTCCCGCATTATTTAGAACATGAAAGGCAAAGGATGTAATCTCTAAGTAAATAATGTCGATGAAAAATTTCTTTTATGGAGATTTGCTTTGATGATCCTCTTTAAAAGTTTTTCGGTGATGATCTGGATAGTTCCTATAATACTGATACCTGCTGGCATGATGTTATTGTATAGATACGGCCCTTCTATTTCAGAACTAGAAACAGAAATTACTTATTTCGTCACGTCCTTCAATTTATTCCTGTTGGTAGAACTGCTTGCATATTAAGCGAGTAACACTAGCACGTTAAGTGAACCTACATTATGTATCTGATGGATTCGAATATGTTATTAATTGTTAAAATCTTTCTCATTTTACAGTAAACATTGAACTTTGAAGCGTTTTGAAACATCTAAAGAATTTGTCGACTTGGTGCCTTAACAATTCACAAAAATTAAGGATACATTGATAGTAAGTATTAGTAACACCACATTCAGCTGCCAGGAATGGTTTGATAGAATTTGTGGTAGAATGACCAGTTATATTATTACTTTATTTTCCCCAACACCTGCTTTAGCTAAATTTGACACCCTCGAATGGTCGGAGATTTTATTTAGTTTGGTATTTATACCTATACTTTCTGCAGTACATTTAATGCACTTTGAAATCTGGTCTATGCCGATTGGCATGTTTTTGTACCAACCCTTTGAATCAGAACTGTTCCATTTTGTATTAGCTATCAAAAATAGTCCGTCAGTAGTTATGTGTAATTATGTGTAATTTTCTTTTTTCTATAAGTTTCTCTAGCAATCGTATATTGGGCAGATATACGATTTCTTTATTTTTTTATTTCCTCATTGGCAAGTTTTTGAGAAAAGGAAAACTATTTCCAATTTAACCAAGTCTCTATTTCTTGATGCATTTCTAAAGAATTTTTGTCTGCAAAACGATTCGGTTTAGAAATAATGACAAATGTATTTTTTCACTTCGTGAATTTGTATTTTATGAGGATGCAATTGTGGTAAATAAAAACTTTTTGCCTTTTTCACGCTTTCGGGATTTTTAATGTCTTCTTTGGGAACTACCAAACCACTGTTACATTTTTAAGCATCAGCACTTAAAACTGTAGATTTACTTACAAATTATGGTGAGTTGCTGAAATGTTTAACAGTGGTTTTGTAGTTCTTGAAGAAGGCATTAAAATGTCGAAAGTTGAAAAAGACAAAAAGTTTTAATTTAATACAACTGCATCCCCATGAAACATAAATTCACGCACTTAGTAAAGAACACAGTAGAAAAAGAAAAAAATAAAGGGAGTGCCTCCGTTGCCGGCGCCGGCCTTGCGTATAGTTGCCGGCGCGCTTCTATTTTTGAGCGAAAATACAACTGATACAACGCATTTTAAACAGACCCCGTAACTGCCCTCTCGCACCAGACACACGCATTATTTGCAAAAAAGGTAATGTAAAAACGCGAGAGAAACAACTAACGTCTACGGGACCCGATCCCACGCGGCTGGAGAATACCAAACTACCAGTTCTATGCGATACCTACCTACCTACCTACCTACCTACCTACCTACCTACCTACCTACCTACCTACCTACCTACCTACCTACCTACCTACCTACCTACCTACCTACCTACCTACCTACCTACCTACCTACCTACCTACCTACCTACCTACCTACCTACCTACCTACCTACCTACCTACCTACCTACCTACCTACCTACCTACCTACCTACCTACCTACCTACCTACCTACCTACCTACCTACCTACCTACCTACCTACCTACCTACCTACCTACCTACCTACCTACCTACCTACCTACCTACCTACCTACCTACCTACCTACCTACCTACCTACCTACCTACCTACCTACCTACCTACCTACCTACCTACCTACCTACCTACCTACCTACCTACCTACCTACCTACCTACCTACCTACCTACCTACCTACCTACCTACCTACCTACCTACCTACCTACCTACCTACCTACCTACCTACCTACCTACCTACCTACCTACCTACCTACCTACCTACCTACCTACCTACCTACCTACCTACCTACCTACCTACCTACCTACCTACCTACCTACCTACCTACCTACCTACCTACCTACCTACCTACCTACCTACCTACCTACCTACCTACCTACCTACCTACCTACCTACCTACCTACCTACCTACCTACCTACCTACCTACCTACCTACCTACCTACCTACCTACCTACCTACCTACCTACCTACCTACCTACCTACCTACCTACCTACCTACCTACCTACCTACCTACCTACCTACCTACCTACCTACCTACCTACCTACCTACCTACCTACCTACCTACCTACCTACCTACCTACCTACCTACCTACCTACCTACCTACCTACCTACCTACCTACCTACCTACCTACCTACCTACCTACCTACCTACCTACCTACCTACCTACCTACCTACCTACCTACCTACCTACCTACCTACCTACCTACCTACCTACCTACCTACCTACCTACCTACCTACCTACCTACCTACCTACCTACCTACCTACCTACCTACCTACCTACCTACCTACCTACCTACCTACCTACCTACCTACCTACCTACCTACCTACCTACCTACCTACCTACCTACCTACCTACCTACCTACCTACCTACCTACCTACCTACCTACCTACCTACCTACCTACCTACCTACCTACCTACCTACCTACCTACCTACCTACCTACCTACCTACCTACCTACCTACCTACCTACCTACCTACCTACCTACCTACCTACCTACCTACCTACCTACCTACCTACCTACCTACCTACCTACCTACCTACCTACCTACCTACCTACCTACCTACCTACCTACCTACCTACCTACCTACCTACCTACCTACCTACCTACCTACCTACCTACCTACCTACCTACCTACCTACCTACCTACCTACCTACCTACCTACCTACCTACCTACCTACCTACCTACCTACCTACCTACCTACCTACCTACCTACCTACCTACCTACCTACCTACCTACCTACCTACCTACCTACCTACCTACCTACCTACCTACCTACCTACCTACCTACCTACCTACCTACCTACCTACCTACCTACCTACCTACCTACCTACCTACCTACCTACCTACCTACCTACCTACCTACCTACCTACCTACCTACCTACCTACCTACCTACCTACCTACCTACCTACCTACCTACCTACCTACCTACCTACCTACCTACCTACCTACCTACCTACCTACCTACCTACCTACCTACCTACCTACCTACCTACCTACCTACCTACCTACCTACCTACCTACCTACCTACCTACCTACCTACCTACCTACCTACCTACCTACCTACCTACCTACCTACCTACCTACCTACCTACCTACCTACCTACCTACCTACCTACCTACCTACCTACCTACCTACCTACCTACCTACCTACCTACCTACCTACCTACCTACCTACCTACCTACCTACCTACCTACCTACCTACCTACCTACCTACCTACCTACCTACCTACCTACCTACCTACCTACCTACCTACCTACCTACCTACCTACCTACCTACCTACCTACCTACCTACCTACCTACCTACCTACCTACCTACCTACCTACCTACCTACCTACCTACCTACCTACCTACCTACCTACCTACCTACCTACCTACCTACCTACCTACCTACCTACCTACCTACCTACCTACCTACCTACCTACCTACCTACCTACCTACCTACCTACCTACCTACCTACCTACCTACCTACCTACCTACCTACCTACCTACCTACCTACCTACCTACCTACCTACCTACCTACCTACCTACCTACCTACCTACCTACCTACCTACCTACCTACCTACCTACCTACCTACCTACCTACCTACCTACCTACCTACCTACCTACCTACCTACCTACCTACCTACCTACCTACCTACCTACCTACCTACCTACCTACCTACCTACCTACCTACCTACCTACCTACCTACCTACCTACCTACCTACCTACCTACCTACCTACCTACCTACCTACCTACCTACCTACCTACCTACCTACCTACCTACCTACCTACCTACCTACCTACCTACCTACCTACCTACCTACCTACCTACCTACCTACCTACCTACCTACCTACCTACCTACCTACCTACCTACCTACCTACCTACCTACCTACCTACCTACCTACCTACCTACCTACCTACCTACCTACCTACCTACCTACCTACCTACCTACCTACCTACCTACCTACCTACCTACCTACCTACCTACCTACCTACCTACCTACCTACCTACCTACCTACCTACCTACCTACCTACCTACCTACCTACCTACCTACCTTTTTTTTTTTTTTTTTTTTTTTTGTTTTTTTTTTTTTTGAGGGGAAACCTTTTATAGGCACCCCCAGTCCTTCGCTGGGGGAGGTGTGGGACTCCTTCTCCCATCCGAGAGAGCCTACCCACTAAAACCCCTCCTCCTTTCTCCCTTATGTGACACCGGAACCGCGTAAGCATTACTTCGGTGTCACCGGGGTGTCTACTTGTTTTGGAGCATCATTCATCTTCTCTCCTGCCCCTGCCTTTCTCTCTCATCCATCTCCTTCTGTCTCAACACGCCCGATATCATCCCGGCTACTCTCGTCCATCCCTCCTCCCTCTGGATCATGTGTTCCACGATATTGTCCGGCGTTATCCTTTCCCCTATCGCAAGCTCCATCCTCATCCTTTGCTTCTCCCATCTGACACACATAAATATTGTGTGCTCAACACTGTCCCTCTCCCCGCAGTACCAGCACTCCTCGGTGTCTGTCAAATGAAACCGCTGGAGATAATCCCCGAAGTTTCCATGGCCAGTAAAAAATTGGGTCAGATAATAGTCCGTGTCTCCGACTTTTCTGGTAATCCACACCCGTAAATCAGGGATGAGCCTCTTGGTCCATTGTGCCTTGTCTGTCATGTCCGACCATCTTTTCTGCCATTTAAGTATTGTGTCGGCTTTAATGTTCCCAGCCTCTGTCCTTCCCTTTCTGTATACTTCGCTCCTTTCTTCCGCCAGTAAGTCCATGGGCGGAGTATCCGCCAGCACCTGCAGCGCCTCCGAACTCACGGTCCTGTATGCACTGGTGACCCTCATCAGAATACGCCTCTGCACTCTGTTCACCATCATCCTGTACTTCCTTAGTTTCATCACCTTCAGCCAGGTCGGGGCCGCATATAACACCGAAGAGTGCACAACACTTGCAAGCACCCTCCTACGGGTTGCCCCGGCTCCACCAGTTCTCGGCATTAGCCTGCTCAAAGCTTTGGACATCTTGTCTGCTCGTTCCGATATTTTCTTTATGTGCCTGGTCATTTTCAGGTCCCTATCCAATGTTACACCCAGGTACTTCATAGATTCGCTTGTTGCAATGATTGCGTCTTCTACTCGGATTTCTATACCCGTCACCTTTCTTCGTCCCACAATCATCACCGCCTCGGTCTTCTCTGGAGCCACCGTCAGTCTTTTGCAACTTAGCCACTTCACTATTCTGTCGATGGCTTCATTCGCCTTCAACTCGAGTGTCCGCCTACATGCTCCCTCCACCAACACAGCTAAGTCATCCGCGTAGGCTATAGTAAGCACACCCTGCGGCATTTTCAGCCGTAGTACTCCATCGTATAAGATATTCCACATCACCGGTCCCAGAACCGACCCCTGCGGAACACCACGGGACACCTGCAAGACTTCCCTACCCACTGTCAACGACCGCGAGCTCAGATAATCCATCGAGATGCGTATCAGGTAGGGCGATATTTGTGCCTCCCTCATGCTTCCAATTATCTCGCCCCAAGGTGCTGAGTTGAAGGCGTTTCTAACGTCTAGAGTTATCATCACACAGAACTTTCTCTTTCTATATGGTCCGCTATTTACACGCTCCGCCATGTTCCTCACTCTCTCCAGTGCGTCAATTGTTGATCTACCTTTACGAAAACCAAATTGTGAGTCCGATAGTCCCCCTTTCCTCTCCAGTTCCTCATTCAGTCTTTCAGCAATTAGTGCCTCCATCATCTTGCCCAGTGTGTTTATAAGACACACTGGGCGGTATGCTATTCTGTCAGTAGGATTCTTTTTTGGCTTCTCGATCAACACCAGTTTTGCCACCTTCCAACATCTCGGGAAGGTTCCCCCTTTAATCATCCTACTTACCATTTCCAGGAAGTAGGCAGGACAGCTCCGTACCGCAGCTTTAACTATTTCTGCCGGTATATGGTCCGGTCCCGGCGCTTTCCTCGATTTCATCTTCCCCGCGGCCAACTCCAGTTCCTCCTGCGTGATGGGTGGAATATCCCCCAGTACTTCCGGGTAATCCCAGGGATTTATTTCATCCTTTGGAAAAAGTTTTTGGGCCTCCTCCATCAGGTCCTCCTGCGTCAGTTGGACCATTGGTTGCGATATCTTTTTGCATACTATTTTATAACCCTGGCCCCATACGTCGTCGTCCACTTCCTTGCATATGTGTCCCCACGCCTTCCGCTTACTGGCGTGAATATATTTTTTTAGGGTCTTTTTTGCCTCTGCATATTCTAAATGGGCATTTTCTTTCTGTACCGGTGTCGTCCAGCTTTTCGCATTTAATCTGACCATTTTTCTTCGGTTTACTAAGCATGCTCTCCTCGCCTCTTCTATTTCCCCATTCCACCAATACTTTGTGGGATGTCCTCTCCGGTAACCACTTTTTTTCTTCATGAATGTCTCGTCACATGTCTCCCTAATTGCATCAGTTATCTCTTCGGCAGTATAGTCCATTCTTCCATTCCTCCCATTCATGCGATGTAAGAACCGAGTTGCAAACATCCCCAATTTTTGTGTCTCCATTTTCCACCCCGCTGACTTTCGATTTTCTTTGGGTTGTCTGGTGTTCTCAGCCTCTATGTTTACTGTAAACACTATGTCACAGTGATCACTGAGGTTCTCCGACTCACAAACTTGCCATCCCCCAGTCCTCGCTACCAGTCCCGGCGTGCACATGGTTATATCTATATACGAGCACGTATTTCCCCTTCTAAACGTCGGTGTCCCCCCGTCATTTAAAACGTTCAAGTCATTTTCCCAAATCCAATCCACCAATAATATACCTCGTTCATCGTCACGTGGTGATCCCCACTGAGAGGCTTTGGCATTAAAGTCCCCCGCAATAATCATATGTTTTGCATTATTCATGTCCTTCGTTATTTTTATCCTCCTCAGGAAGTCAGCAAACTCCTCTATATTAGTATTCGGCGAGTGATAGCATGACATCACCAACACATCATCCACCCTTGTCCATACCATACCTACCTACCTACCTACCTACCTACCTACCTACCTACCTACCTACCTACCTACCTACCTACCTACCTACCTACCTACCTACCTACCTACCTACCTACCTACCTACCTACCTACCTACCTACCTACCTACCTACCTACCTACCTACCTACCTACCTACCTACCTACCTACCTACCTACCTACCTACCTACCTACCTACCTACCTACCTACCTACCTACCTACCTACCTACCTACCTACCTACCTACCTACCTACCTACCTACCTACCTACCTACCTACCTACCTACCTACCTACCTACCTACCTACCTACCTACCTACCTACCTACCTACCTACCTACCTACCTACCTACCTACCTACCTACCTACCTACCTACCTACCTACCTACCTACCTACCTACCTACCGTCGCTGCTGGACGCGTTACAACTAACAAGGTACTTAAACTGCCCTATTATTAATTCGTAAACTGACACGGCCGTCCGAAGTTATGGAAACCGGCTCCGGCAACAATACACCTACAAAACTGTAGCCGGCGCCGGTTACGGAGGCACTACCAAAAATAAATATTCTTATTTACTACAACATTCTGCTTCAATTCAGATGTCAATACAGACTTCAAAAATGAGTGGTCAATTCGCTGGATAATTGACGGGATTGGTCGATATTTTAAAAGTGAGCAAATGTCATTGAGCAATTCAAACATAATGAAATAGTCTGATGATAGTAAACTATCCAATTACGAGTACCATAGGTATTGATATAAAAATGTCAATATTTGCTTGTAGATACTTTTCGTGATGATTCGAGTGATTTGACATGACGTTCACTAACTACAAGCGAAAACAACGTAATTGCGATGGACTAATGGTCAGGACATCTCTTTCGATGGGGCCCGTATACTGAAAGCTTTGCTTAGTTTTGTACGTCAAATGCTGGTTCCAATCTTCGCTTTATATGACGCAGCGTTTGTTTGTATGCATCGTACCACGCTGTAATACGATGGCATGCTATTATAAGGAAGCCATATTTTACGGATATGACGTTCACTCTCAGTTCCAGCTTGGCGCAATATCTTTTGAACTTCGATAATACTTCATCCATGTCAATATATTTTGTACCGTTTATTACAACAGGGCACAGAATATCCTTGATAAGGAAACTAATTCTTTGTTTGAAGGTAGTGAATGAGCCTCGTATTGGGCAGAATTTCACATTAATTTTATGTTGAAGAAATTGGCAACAATTATAAATAATGGTATATTTGTTATGTTCTATTACCAAAAACGATAATATAGCATTATAAATTAATTTTTAAAATTTTTCGGTAAACACTTTTGTCTAGTCCTTTAGATTTTTCGTTAAAAAATTCGTATAATCTCAAAATTAAATCCAATCAGATGCATAGAATTCGAACCAACTGTCTATAAGAAATTGAAGTAAAATGTTATCTGTTGTTAGTCCGAATATCAATATGAATGTATTGTATGATTTTACGAAGATCTAATATTTTATTAAAAAAATAAAATACAAATAGTACCTAATAAAAAATGTAAATTTTAAAATTGCTGGGAAATTTGCGAGATACGAATAAATTAGATATCTACCTCACATGCATTAAACCTGAGATTCAAACAATATGCCACATTTCATTTGCAACAAATTTAATTATTCCAGGAACTGTTTTCCCCTAATAATTCCTACATTTGGGTAGTAGGTACACAGCAAAACTTTAGCTTAAACGCGCCGCGATATAAAGTGAAATGGAAGTTAACTTTGTTTTAAATAAGCCTAAATTAGTTGGAAATCAAACCAGCATTTACGTTAATTTCATTTGTTTTGTTAGTAGCGGGGTTTTGAGTGTTTCGCTGTGCTTGCAGCAACCGGTTTAGAGTTTGACTGATTTATAAATGTTTTGAAGTGGTGGTTAAAACAAAATTCGACATTAAGAAGAGCGAAGCTAGGTATGCATAAAATTATGCCGCGTGGCGATTCATATTTTGTGAATAACTGTAAATGTTTATCTGTTGGTTCGTTTATCTATTTATCTGTTTATCTGTTCGTTTATCTGTTCGTTTGTTTGTTTGTTTGTTTGTTTGTTTGTTTGTTTGTTTGTTTGTTTGTTTGTTTGTTTGTTTGTTTGTTTGTTTGTTTGTTTGTTTGTTTGTTTGTTTGTTTGTTTGTTTGTTTGTTTGTTTGTTTGTTTGTTTGTTTGTTTGTTTGTTTGTTTTGGTTTGTTTGTTTCTTTGTTTGTTGGTTTGTTGGTTGGTTTGTTTGTTTGTTTGCTTGTTTCTTTTTTTATTTAATTTAGCTTACATATACAGGGTGTCCACACGTTCTGCCCTTTTCCAATAGGGCCTCTGCAGAGTTATGAAAATATGTTTCATACAAAAGTTGCTTGGATTTAACTTCTCTATTTCCCAAAATTATTTAAAAGTATACAGGGCGTTCCATTTCTTCTGCAAGGCACCCAACTTTGCATTTTTAAATGGAACACCCTGCATCTGATTACATTTTTGAATTCCTTGTTTAATTTAAGGGACACCTTGTTAACCATACATTGGGTTTCACTCCCATAATCAGATGCAGGGTGTTCCATTTAAAAATGCAAAGTTGGGTGCCTTGCAGAAGAAATGGAACGGCCTGTATACTTTAAAATAATTTTGGAAAATAGAGAAGTTAAATCCAAGCAACTTTTGTATGAAACATATTTGTATGTGGTGTCTTTGCTTTGGACAGTTGGTAGCGCTGATGACATGAGAAGTGCGGCATGATTTCACATCGATACAAAAAATTGCATCGTCAGATTGCTTCTTCATGGTCAAATTCTTAAATAAAAAATGGTAACTTATTAAACCTAGGTATAAATTAAAACAATAAGGAGGGCCATGGAAGAAAACCGTTCTTTCAAGACGTAATCTTGCAATGGGATTTCTTGTGCCGGTGAAAACTTGGGTTTACCACGAAAGAAAAAAAATCCCACAAATTCAATTAGTGTCCAGTTGCCCATTCGCAAAAGCATTTCATAAGCATGGGCGCTGTTCCACCTCCATGATTAACCACTCGGTGTCAAATTCAGCCATTTTTAATAGCAAAGAAACGCTTAACAAACGCTGCGTGTGTAAATGCTCATATTAAACAATCCACTGTTAGAATTTGCGTTAGTCGCGCTAGTTTTTGTGGTCGCGTTTTGTGTAATATACAGCGTTTCCTCAGCCACGAACGCCCGTTAATTGGGTGTTAATTTTTATTACTTTTCAACGATAATGCATTGTTAGAAAGATAATGAAAATGATATTCAAAAGTGCAAACAAAACAATTGACGTCCATAAGATAAATAAAGTTAGTAGTTGTATTTCGGAAATAAAAAGAATACCTCAACAATGTTCAAGTCCCAATGATGTCAAACAAATAATAAAAATGATATCGGTAAGAAACTAAAACACTGTAGATTTGGGGTGGTCATAAAAATGCGAAAAACTTTCTCCATTTAACGATTTTCCTACTTTCATACTAGGTTACCGAAATTGGAACACTGTGTATCGAACAGTTTAAAATACATATATCTGAAGACTGGTACACAATGATACCTAATAAAAAAAAACTTGTGTGTGTCAGCTCCGACTGGAGTTTACTCTTTACGAACGATTATTTTAACTTCAATCACTTGATAATAGAGTACACGCGAATGTCAGTTTTATATCCAAATGTGTATTTATCATATGGTTTATGTTCGAAAATGTCCAACTACATCAAAATATAAATTGTTTATAAATTCAGTAATTAAGTGACAATCTGCTAAACGTCGATCCCACTATCAGTGAAATAAATACTTTTCCTTGTGTTCGAGTAGGCGTTGATTCACATTTCGGCACTAAGCAATATTTGGAGTTTATAATATTAGGTTTTTCCGTATTAAATCAAAAGATTCAACAAATTTAGGAACGAACAAACACTGCAAATACAGACTTTACAACGCCAACTGTCATAGCCACTCTATGCCACTCTATTTTCACTATTTCCATGCTCTATGCAGTCAGACATAAATAGCCGTATCCATAGATACATACATAATTTCATTGTACGTATGGATAACTAGAGGGGAGGATGCCAATCGCCGCTATTCCACAATGTAAATCGCGTGGTATCGTTCTTAGCTATGTCAATTTGAAGCCGCCAGATGTCACCTGGATCGTTAGGGCCTCGTTTTTATTAAGAGTTAAACGGGGCGACCGAGAATTTTGTTCAATATTTCTGAATATAAGGCAATAAAATTGCCCCAAAAATTTATGTGGAAGCTTTAGTCATAAAGGAGTGGTATAACATATTTTTTGTAAGATTTATTTTTATTTTCGCAAAAATTTTGTGTTGAAATCTCACAGCAATAATTTAGGTTATGATCGGATGTCAAACGTCAAATCTTAATTCTTAGTTCAAGTAGGATAAACTTGTTTAAATCTCAAAGGTAAGTTAAATATGATAACACTGAAAATACAAGTGGTTGGTACCTACCTTTATTGCAGAACTTAGTTTAATTTCAACTATTTATTTATACGGCTAAGGATGATTAGTGACGGCACTAAAGTGTGTCCGAGTTGCATTTTTTATCATTTTATGGCTGATGACTACAAGGCACTTCGGATTTTACGGCACTGTGTCCGTGGTTGTATCATTTTGATCCGTTTTCTATTTGGTATTAAAACTGAGGCAATAAGTTTGTAATTTTTAAATACCTGTTATAAGCGAATTCAATGTCAATAAAACATTTTGCCCCTTGATGCCACAAATTATTTGATGTAAGTCTGTTCTTTATTTCGTGAATAAAACATAAAAAATACAAAAATTTAAACCTTAACTATCTCGTAAACTACCTTAAAGCAAACCGCCAGATTGACGGATGATTAAAACAAGGGAGTTGTCAAAAACTCAAACTAGTGATATAGCGCGTAATTCAAATTCGTAAGAATATCACCTGCTTTATTCTTAAAAAATTAAAATTCCAGGTTCAGAAACTTGATTCTTGAAATCGATCTTCTTCCAGTACCTTATTTTAGACAACTCATTAAAACATTTCCGCCTAACCTTTTGATTTTCTCGTAGAAATGTTAATTTATGTTTGATACTTCCATAAGATCCTATAATAAAATCAAGGCCCTGCTGTTGTGCGCGCCTCTGGTATGAAACGAGGAACTTCAAATACAGCTGGAAAACATGACCAACTTTATGGCTCTCGTTTACAAACCTCTCCTATAGGTAACCATAATTGTACGTAACGCGTTACTTTTAGTTGATTTTACTACTCATAAAATTTCCGTACCGCGGGCTATAACTGAAAATCGATTCTTAAGGGGTAAACTCCAATAATATCTAAATAAATAAACAAATTTTTAAAACTCAAAATTTTGTAACTACACTGCTATTGTGGGATATAACATTTTTAATGTAATGTATGACCATTGGTGTAATATAAAGTAATACAATACAATATAACGTAATATAATTTAATATAGGTATTACAGATAATATAATATACTTAATAGAACAGCTTGGCTTTGAGTCCCAGCTGCTTTTCTTCACATTTTGGGTGCAGTTTCTAATTAAACATTATTAAACACGCCAGATTTTACGCGATATGTAGTTTTCGCGGTGTTTCAGCTTAGCAACGAAAATTAATTTCGTTTTCGTTTAGTACTACTCGGGGTATTAAAAAGCATTTTAGTAAATACGGGTTTTAGAACATACATATACTGTTTTACATATATTCGCTTAATTTTGATAGATTCTTGCTAGGTTAATAGGTAGAACATAATACCAACTATCAGAAATAAATTTTCATTGATTTTTATCAAAAATAGTTCTCGCTTTTTCAACTAACCTCTATTGTGAATATTTCCAGACAATACGCCAGCTCTAGTTTCATTTTAATAAAATATTTTGAATTTATGGAAAGCGAATTAATTATCACTGCAGTACATGTGCTACCGGTACATAAACAGTTTACAAAGCAAATCCTGTGATTATCCACTAATGGATCAAAAGCACGAGCATATTATTTGAAGGATACATTCATTTAATATGCATCATTATTGGTGTATAAAAGGCATACTAATTGATGTTTCATGTTTTATAAAAGTTTCAAGTTCATTAGCAACATAAAGTGCGTTAGGTATGGCCGCCCAGATAATAAATTAACAAACAGAAGCAAGGAAAATAAGGAGGAATGCGGGAAATTGTCGGGGCATATTCAGCCAAATGTTTGTCTGCATTTCGGAACACATGAAACAACATTTCATTTAGTTTTACACTGAAGTTTTAATTAAATTGTGAAATTACGTAGGTATTTCATTATAATTCTCATTTTTGCACAGAATACGAGAGCCGTGGTTTCACCACCATATTTAAGTTGCACTAGTCTCCACAATTACTCTTCATTTACTGGGTTGAAATAACGAGCATTAAAAGTTTATTTCTAATTTACCGCTACACTTCTTCTTACTCCTGCGTTAACCAACGCGCGCGCCCATCCATTTCTCTTTAATTAATTAATTTCATGACATTGCTTCCCGGTTTCGTCTTCTTGTGCCTGACAAATGCTCATGTCAGTTGCCACGCCTCTCGTGAAACACTTAACACCCATTTGTAATCCACGATAAATTACAGAAGAAGTTGGAACTGTTTGTTATACTTACCAGGGCGACTGCATTATTGCAGTTTTAAATCTCTTGAATTGCCTTACTTATTAATTAACTAATTTCCCATTTCTCTCATTGGGTGGTAGTATCTTATTAAAATGGCATATTATGCTGTCTAGATCTCTCCGTCGGTAAGGTTCCTTGCCTAAATCAAAGACTTGAAGAAGGGACTTAGCAATTTACATTTACGACTGAAGCAGCCGGGATACTCACAGTCTAAGCGTTTGTTTGTGGAAAAGGCAAAACAAAGCAGCCGACCAGTTGTGTAGTAACAGGTGCCGCTGCGGAATCGGAATGTCGCGGAACATTCGCCTGGTCGGTTGCTTGAATATAATATTAGCAAACAACGCTCCCCGTGACCCACTGACCTACGACCGTGTAGACTTCACAACAAAATCAGTTGTTGCATAAGAAGGCTGGGTCCATTCTCCAAGTCTATGGTCGTGTTCAAATTATGAATCGAATTGGAGTGCAAACCAAGCACATTAGCGTAATAAAAGACAACATAATCTGTGGTAGTGTTCCAGGAGCACTGGAATATCAAAGGCAGACATTATAACCTATTAAAAATATAAGAAACAGGGAATGCGATGAAATAACCGAAGAACAATCGACTTCAACACTTCAGTGTTACGGTTATATCTTGACAGAACTTGTGCTGTATTGTGGAAATTGATCACATTACACAGTGACGGTGGCGTTAAGAATTAGGTAGTTCCACAATAATGTTACTGCAACTATGCTGCACGAGTAGTGTCGCAACATGATGCCATGGCGAGGAACTTAAGAAGTCACCTACTTTTAGTAGACTACCTGAAACTGCCTCCGATATTTCATAAAAGCAACCCACCTTCGATTTTATAGAATTAGAGCAAGACACTGAGAATGTGCGATTTGTCACAACAGTCGTGTTTCGTTTAAACTATTCTTCTGTTTGAATTTTTTGCTCCTAGTGTAAACATTGCTTTCATAACAGCGCCATTTACAGAATTAAATCCACAACCTTTTAAAAATAAGATGAAAATAACTGCGAATTCCTGTTTTGCCCAGCTGTCAAGAATTTGAGGGCCAAAGTGACACGACTAAGCTCAACGTTTTCATATATAATGACGAATGGAATACTTAAAAATTTATTTATCTTGGTTGTCAGGTGTAACGCTGGCAAGACGTAATGCAATGTAGTGCAGTAGGGATTGAAAGACTGAAACACACTTTTGAGCTTTCCTCTCCCTTTCGACTGCTCACTTCATACACTGATCTAAGAAACAGAAGAAAATTTACTTTGAGTTTTCACTTAGATACTAAGGGTGCAGAATTTGAGCACTAAAAACGGGACATGTAAACATTATTCCAACACCATTCTGAAATTAAAGTAGGTAGATAGATCGTTTAGAGCCCGACACACACAGGAATTTTGGGAGCACGGTAGACGTTCGCCTGTTTGTAAATATTTCAAAAACTATAAACGATATTAAGTTGTTTTTGTTTGCAAACAGTTCTTAAAATACAAATCTACTATTGCTATTTTGAAATTGGTTAAAAAATATGAAAATAATAAACGAAGGTGCATGTTATATGTGGGTGAAAAATTGCTTCTTATAGAACCTAATAAAACTTTCCTGAAAAGAAAATCTCATAATCTGGTTAATAGCAATAGTAGATTGAACCTCTGGCTTGTAAGAACACATAAAATTTTCAATTTCGGTGGAAAAACAAAAAAGTTATTAGTAAATAGCGGTACCTTTGCATTCGAAGTTTTTCGTCGTAGCTCGTGCTCTCGCCTGTCTTTCGACTACTGATCAAAGTCGCTCAGCTGTCAATCGATCCCGAAATAGGGAGTGCGCTCAACAAATTCATTCTCAGTGTTAGTTTGGTCGACTAGTTCCCTGCTTATCCAGATAGTTTTTGCCGTCCGCTCTAGGTACGAACCTCTGAACCCCCCGATTCTTAGTAAATTCGTGTGTGGGGCTCTTAAATAAAAAAAATATTTGTCAATAAAGGGCCAACTTAGAGACTCACACTACTTTTATAGTAATATTTTTCGTTCACCTTAAATAAATCTCCCTCAAATAATTGAAAAATCCATCATTAAACTTTTTTACTATTTGTACACATATTTATCGTAATTAGAAAGTAGGGTTGTCTAAGCTAATTACTCGTTATTCATTTTCGACCAAGAACGTCTTGATAAGTTACTTGGTTCAACTGGCGTGTTGGAATGAAAATTATTTTGCAATCTCTCCAATTTGTAAATATTTGGGGGAGTTGCACAGTAAACTGGACGTTTGACAGTAGTAGTAGTAGTAGTGTGGTATAATGCAATGCAGATGGCGGTGGTGCTTCAGTTTATCTTCTTATTTCTAAATAGAAAATAATAATTTAAAGACAGGACCGCCGACTAATCCTCCCAGATTTATTCGGTTGCCGCTAAAGCAAAAATCCTTGAAAATTCCAAGCTGTAGAGGTTCCGTCGGAAGAGTTTGCAGCTATGAAAGAAACCTATCATAATAGATTGTGAGTATATTTTGCATAATCCTAATCACACTTTTGGGCGATAGGTGGCAGCACTTTATAGACTAACAGCTGATATATCGCAGCCTTAAGGTTCCTTGTCGAAGTCTTGTCTGCCTCGCTCATTGAGAACTAGGCGTTCGTTTTCCAAAGATTACACAAACAACTTTCTCGGAGTTTCTACCTGACATTGTGTATTCTTCAACTTCTTATGTAAGTATGCGATATGGTCTCAGCTTTTTTGTAATTTTAGAAGGAAACATCTTTTTGCTTTCTTAATAATTATTTTAAATAGAAAATAATACATTGCTGTCTGAAATTCAAAGAAAACTGAGATCACAGCGCATAATTACACAACAGGAAGTTTAAGTATGCAATATTTTAGGTAGAAACCCCGAAAGTTGGTTGTGTAATCTTTGAAAAAGAAGACTTCAGCAATTAGCTTCGCAATTAGCAATTAGCTTCGCCGGAGCAATAAATTTGTGTAAAATAATGAAAAGTTTCAAACAATTAGATTTCATTGAAAAAAATTTTAATTTCAATTCTCTAATATCGCTTTAAATATCTACGACACAACATTATAAACGAGTGGAACATTAATTTTTGGCCATATTTAAACGTCTATGTATTCCCTACAGCAATAGATCCGTGTTATTATTTCCCAGGGTAAAAATAAATTAAACAGTTTCCACGTATTAATGGCGCTTAACATTACATTATTTACGAAGTACTATGTATTTTGTATAGCCAATTTTCAGCTAGGGAATACAAAACCATAGAGTGTAATTGTGCGTTTGCAAAATGTAAACATTATTTGATACTTAAAATAATTTATGGTTCTGCCTCGTTTATATTCATTTAATTTCAGAAATACGCTCAAGGCAAAAGCGGTATTTCCATCATTACCGATTGGCAAACTTTCAGTCTAAACAATTATGAACTTAAACATTGCAAATTATCAGCAGTAGGTAACTCTGACATTTTGTTTTACCCAAATGAAATGATTTTCTTGAACGAAATTGTTTCATGAATCTTAGCAAACTATAAACATACTAAGAATCAAGGCATCTGTACTTTACTAGGTAGGCTGAATCACTCGCGTGATTGTATTCGCGCGGTAGAGGCGTGCGTGTGACGTCACCGGAGGAGACTGCAGTCTACAGGCCGCGTACAGCAATATTACACGCTCCTAAGCTGATAACTTACTACTCATCGAAATTGAATATAATATAATTATGTTAGCATCGCCCATGTTATCTTATGTAAAAATTGTGTGAAATCCGAGAGTGAACGTTAATTGGACATACATAGGTTTAAACTTAAACGAATACAGATTACAAAAAGAATACGCAATTACTTAAATGGGGTTGGGCAAGATAGACGGTGTATTGATATTAAAATGATCTAATAAAATAATAAATAATAATAAAATAAATAAATCAATAAATAAATAAATAATAATAAAATAGTATTTTATTTTATAAGAAGCTAAAGTGATACTTTTTACGGCGAATCTTTAGACGTTTGACGGACAAAGTGAGTCCCGTAACTGTAGATGAGCCACAAAAAAGCACTTCAGCTCCGCATAAAATATGCTTTTTTTCGGCAAACCTCGGTACACTTACCTATCTCAATTCAAATAAACATGATTATTTTGCTTACAGAAAGAGTAAAAAATATCAATAGTGCTGACAGTAATTATTTATTGTGTGACAGATTGCTTTGGATTAGCGTCAGTAAAAAAATTTTGTCAGACTTGTCAGTAAAAAAACTTGCTTACCACATAAAAAAGTGACAGTTTAGAGTCGCTAAAGCCATGTTTCTTGACGTTTTGATGTTTTCATACAATTATTTTGATAATTTAATTCATATGTATAAAATCTCGTACGCCGCGACGTTTTTGTCAGAATGACAGCGAGAAAAGTTAGCCCTAACTATTACATACAGCGATAATTTTTTTATTTACCTTTTGCTGCCATGGCAACTTCCCAAATTTCGTATTTTTGATTGTAAAATGTTTAAAAATAGAGTCTCCCATATGCGTAATCTCATATTCATTCAATTATCTAGCCGAATTTGACTCGAACTTTTTATTTTGCCTGGATAAATTTCTGTTTTGCAAACTCAATTTTGTTGCTAGACGGCAATTCGACTCATAAAACTGACAGCCAAGAGCTTACTGGCTGTCAGTTTTATTCGTCAAATTGCCTAGCAACGAAATTTCGTTCAAAACAGAAATTTATCCGGCAAAATAAAAAGTACTCGTCAAATTACTGTTGATAAGAATACATTAAAAGCGAAAAAAAATAAAATTACTAAAATAAGTGACAAATATACACAACCGAAACTTACATTTTGGAAAACAATTGAGTTATACTAAGCCAAACAAAAATTTAATACAACTATTTTAATGTTAGGTACAATCTTAACTAAAACAAAATCTTTAATTCCTGCTTACTTCGTAATACGTTTTAATTAATACTCTGCTAGTTTCAACGTTAAATAAGTCATCGCGAAAACACTGTCGAACCCAAATTTTCCTTACTTTATTGTCTTTTGGAAAGCGAAAGAAACTAATACTACGAGTACTTCCTTTTTCACCTAAGTTTTTACATGTAACAACGGCACAGTTAACAGGCATTATGGACATTCACGTATACACACACACGAAATGCAAACCTTTTCACCACTACGTTTATTGTAATTTAAAAGAACGTTAATACCTACACGATTATACGGTGCCGTGTACGACTGTACGTATATACGCGTATGTGTACATGGCGGAATCTTCCGCCGTTGACGTCACCCAATACCGTCCCCTCTCGTCTCGCACCTCTGGCCCGCGCGCGACATACACGCTGACTAGCCTACCTAGTAGAGTACAGATGCCTTGCTAAGAATGATGAAAATTAATGGGGAATTCAACTGGCAATACTTTTCGTATAGCTATTATGTTGATAGGAACCTGCCAAACCTAAACAGTTTCCCTAAATTTCGTTTCTTCGATAGCTCGGTTATTCAATTAAACGTACACTTTCAGTACTATTCAGATCCGCTTCACTTCTTGGTTAAAGTGCTGCAGTTGCCATTATAAAGTGGTCCTAGATTCACTCAGTTTCGATAATGTGCTTTGTGTCTGTGACACATATCGCGATTAGTTGAATAACTCGCAGATGTTTGCTAATTGTGTCTTGTTCGGTTATTGCTGCTTCATCATACAAATTTAACAGAAACATTATTTGCCCCACATTTAATATATCTCAGCGCAGAACTAATAAGAAGCAACGCTAATAACTATGCCTAATTGGAGCATCAATTTATCACTAAACTTCCACATAATTGCGTGAAATTTCCTGTTTATTCCAAATATACCATTTACCGTCTCGCTTAATTTTCTTAATATTGGAGGCTGTTTTGTACAAAAATTAATTAATGCGTCGCTTGTTTAATGGGGAAGAATTTCCTTTGAGGTAATTTCGGGAAACAGTAAGTCCGAGGAAAACGCAAATACGTTACATTAGTATAGTCAAATGTATTTTGGCACTGATAATATCCTCAAATTTCTTCCTTTAATCTTCGCTATATATGTTATATTATTTTATTTATATTCAGTATGTGCTGAATTCATTCAACATGTATTATTTTGTTGAATTTTTATGAAAAATCGGAAGTAGGTAAAAATGTTCTATGGTTGCTATTTAAAGCACAGTTTTTTATGTATTCAGAATTCAAACACTTCCCTAAGCCCGTACAACGGGTGATTAACCCGCAGAGACCAGACAGTTAAGGCCGCATTTCACGTGGCTGGTCCAGCCGAGCTGGTGCCGCCCAGCTGGACCCGCTCGTTTCTGCACTCACACGGCTTGTAAATTTGATTAGTTTTCTGTGTGTACAGTAAGTAGAGCAGTTTTCGTGACCGACTGCTTATATTCATCAGTAGCCATCTTGAGGTTGCGCAAAGATGTCGAGAAGTGACGATGAATTTATTGCCATCTATTATTTATCATCAACCGTAAGCAATAGAAGGCGATATAAACGCAAGAGATGAACCCAGTTCATGAAATATTATTGAATTATGAAGGGCTTGCAAATGCACAATAATCTATCTGGACTGTACTATCCACGTGGTTTCGAAGAATGAAAATCTATTGGTGGATTTGCAATTACCGGCCGAGCGGGTCCCGCCGGAGTTGTATATTTCTACAAATCGAGCTGGACCAGCCGGGCTGAAGCGGGTTTACAAGCTACGTGAGTGCAGTTCCATAAGCGGCAATGCTTTTCAGATTGCGGCGGGTCCAGCCGGGCGGGACCAGCTCGGCTGGACCAGCTACGTGAAATGCGGCCTTGCTCGATTTGTAGAAATATACAACTCCGGCGGGACCCGCTCGGCCGGTAATTGCAAATCCACCAATAGATTTGCATTCTTTGAAACCACGTGGATAGTACAGTCCAGATAGATTATTGTGCATTTGCAAGCCCTTCTTAATTCATTAATATTTCATGAATCCAGTATCTCTTGCGTTTATATCGCCTTCTATTGCTTACGGTTGATGATAAATAGTGGATGGAAATAAATTCATCGTCAGTTCTTGACATCTTTGCGCAACCTCAAGATGGCTACTGATGAATATAAGCAGTCGGGCACGAAAATTGCTCTGCTTACTGTACATATAGAAAACTAATCAAATTTACAAGCCGTGTGAGTGCAGAAACGAGCGGGTCCAGCTGGGCGGCACCAGCTCGGCTGGACCAGCCACGTGAAATGCGGCCTTTAGTAGTCTAGATCTAGAGTGAGTGAATTTCTCGCTCGATGCTGCGAACCTGATAGAACTTCGATTCGTCGTCGTACACTCTGAGTTGTTAGACCAGGTTTTTTGAAAGTTGTTAAGTTACGTTACGTTACCCTCCTGCCTAGGTTAGATATAAGACCGTACGTAGTCACACCATAGTGTAATCCCTTTGGCGAAGGCCACTAACCAATCGTTACAGATACCCCATACCCCAAAGACAGCCTATTGCACAGGTGAGAAAAGCAGTCACCACACATATAGATACAGTTGGCGAATAGTCAACGGCGGAAACGTAATCATGTGGTTTTACCCTCACCAGTAGACATCTTCGATTGCACCAGGCTGATCTGTCACAAATCAGTCAGTTCGAACCTGATGGTAGGCCAATGCTTAATTTTTGGTAGCTAGGATATAACAGAGGCTATAACTATGAATAGTCTTCGGCGCTTACGTGGAAACGCAAACGGTAGCGGCTCATGTCAGTCAGAAGAGTAAAAACTGCTGGGAAAGTCAGTCTGTTCAATTTCATCATCATAAAGTTCTCAGTCTGAAGACTGGATGGACGCGTACCTCCATCCTTTCCTACGCTGAGCTAATCTAAGCATTTCCCTAAAAGTAGAACATCATACATCCCTAACTATTTGGGAGCAGTAGTCTGATCTATGCCTATCTGCTCCTATCTCCGACTCTAGTATGTCGCGAACTATTTCTTCGCGTCTCAGAAGGTGCCCTACGATTCTATTGCTCTTATTCTGTATCACCTTCCATAATTTTCGCTTTTCCCCAACTCTTTCTCATACATCCCTATTGATAACCTTATATATCAACGGTATCTTCATCATGCGCCTGTAACACCAGATCTTATTGTCCAAGTTTCACACCCGTACAATGCCGTACTCTATACATACGAGAGTCCCTTTCGAGTTTCTACATAACAGTTGTTTCTTTTTGTTAAACGCAACGCGACCCTGCGCTAGTCTTTGTTTTATATCTCTAGTGCTCCTACCATCGCGAGTTATTTGACTTCCCAAATATCAGAAATCCGCGACTTCCTCTTTCTTCTCATCTCCTATTTGTATTTTAGTTTCAGTCCCTGTATATTATTAACTCCTGAAGCTGTTCTGTCCTTAACAATAATAATCGAATCTTCGTTATATAAGTTGAAAACTAGAGGTGACAATGCACATCCCTACCTCACTTTTTTCGGGATATCTACTTCTCTTAGTTCTGCTCAAGTCCTCTATAACTGCCGTTTGCTCTTTGTAGAGATTATGCATTGTTATTCTGTCCCTATATTTCACTGTGCTTTTCCGAGCACTTCGAACATTTACCACCATTCTACGTTGTCGAAGGCTTTTTCTAAATCTACAAATTCTATAGGCGCTCTTTCCCTTTTCTATTATTTTTTACGTAATTACTCGTAAAGCTAGTATGGCCTCGCGCGTACCTTTACCTCGTCTAAATTCGAACTGATCTAAGATATTTATAGAGCATTAATACGGGCTTCGTTCGGTTAGTTCAGATATGGATCATCTCAAATGCTTGGGATGCTGGTTTCAGCTAACGGCCGGACGACCAAATAGGTACTGAGGATCTCTTACTGGGATCTCCTTCTCTTATAAGCCAAGTGATTGATTGACTTCGAGATTTCTGGTGAGACGAGTAGTGCTGGGTGCAAATACCATCCGAGTCCCTTTCATCTCGCTTTTTTTTGCATTTAACATGGCTTCTTCCACCTTTGCATACGTACATAGGTGATGTATCTGATTTTAGGGTGACGTCAAAACCTCCAAAATAATCCCAAATTAATTCCATTGATTGTCCTCGACGATTACCTTTGCAATATTACACAGTTAAAGCCTGTTTCCAGTCGGCAATTTTTGTTGTGTGCAACTATAATTGCTGCAATTCCTACCATGCGCATGCGCCATGAGCACTAAACTTGCAATTATACTTGCATCAATTTTTGTTGTGATGAATAGGTCCGGACCTATTTTTATTGCATTGCAACGGCAATTCTAATACGTTCTTGGGGATTTGGCTAATGCCAACAACCTAAAACCAAACTAAAACTTCAATACGTCGAATATCAAAATCATGCCTATACATATAACCTATAACCTAAGAAACCACATAAAGGAACTTTTAAAGCGCTTTCCTCTTATTCCGCGAATTTCTCGCATATGAACATTAATGGTGAGAAGGCAGTTGGAATACGTCGCAGGTAATAACATTTATTAAATAGAATTGTTAATTTCCAGAAGTATGTAGATTTTAGCTTAATTTAAAATGTTGATTTTTAGACATGTACAGTCCAATAATACTCTTTACTGGTGACCTTATCTTATATGCAGTTGTTTTCAATTTTCAGACACGAAAACGATAAAGAAAATGCATGTTTTTTGGTTGCGAGATAGAATTAAAACTGTCCCCTAAAATGCTGGAATCGAAAGGTTGTTTGCTACAAATTGGGAGTGTCAAAAGCTACAAAATTTATCATCAGTTTTTGAAGAATATTCCATCTATAGAGGACATTGAGAGATTGGTGCAGAAAACAGTGATTCAAAGAGCCACAGCCGGAGGCCCGGTGAAGAATTAGATTTTATTCAATTTGAGAATTTTTTAAAAATGTAGTACTTTTATTTCTTAATAAAACAATTTATTTTAATAGTAGATATAGTGTTTTATTAGGAGAAAGTTTGCGGGTTAACGTGCGAGCATAGCAAGCCCAGCTACCTATACAACCCGAGCAACAAAGTTACACTTTTACTCGGAATAAATCACTTTTCTTCTAACGTCGACAGGGTAGTAAATTATAGAACTCTGGTTAATTATAGCTGCATTATCAGGGTATTTGATTGAGGTAGATAAACTAGAATTTCTTCACGAGTTGTGAAACTCCAAGATGGCCCAAAGAAACATTGCAAGCATACAGTATGTCCTCGGAGAGGGTTACAAAGAGGACAAAAAATGTTTTTGTCTTCGCAAAAAGAACCCGTTGTAAAAACTCAACTTCTTTTCATACTGCCATAGAACATAATATTTTGTATAAAACTGTTATAGGAAATATGTTTTTTCGACTTTGAAAACTTTTATTAAAATATTGTTAAAATAAAAAAAAACATTTTCATTAAATATTGAAAAAATAATTTTTCTTCAATGTCAAATAGAAGTAATACCATATACGTTGTTTTTTAATATTTGAATAGAACCAATTTCTATAAAAAATGCTTGACTTATTTTATATTAACTTGTCTTTGCGATCACTTCTGCGAGTCATTTCTTATCTAATTTTGACATATAAAGTCAAATCATAATGTAGTTAATATTTTCACTTTTCACTATTTGGTAGAAATCCATGATTAATTAAAAAATTACTTTGCGTACTACCACTAAATCAGAAATCAGAAATGTTTTAGAAAAATTTTTCTTAAACATTTCTGACGATGGGATCGTTTGTAGATCTTGAAACCGGTCAAATAAAATAATTTTGTTTACTTATTGGTAGTACGCAAAGTAATTTTTTAATTAATCAAATCATAATGATAGTAATTTGCTATTTGGTTGGCATAATTATTGCAATAGTTGAAGAAATAAAAATTGCTGATTGTAAACAAGCCATATAAGATTCACTATAACTTGTTTGCCAATGATTTCCATTTGCATTTGCACCGGATATACACAAATCGTATTCTCCGATTGAATTGCACATTGGGCCACGAATCAATAGGTATTAATTGAGGGCGTGACTTTAACGAAGAAACTGCACAATGGAGAGGAACGTGTTTTAAGAAATATTATTTCTTTGCTACTATTACATTAAACGAAGTATTGCAAAAGTTGTTCAAAGGTAATAAGTGCCTTATAATGTCAGAGGGCAGCGCTTATCCGCCGCATGCATGCAAACACTGCATCATAGTAGGCGAAAATTTGCAACATCTTTTATGATGGTACTCGGCGAGCAATGCTTTCAACTTAACTTGAGAACGCCTTTATCAAATCAATCTTTCGGAATAGCACTAAAAGTGCTGACGCTATAGTGTGTTATTCAAGTAGCCAGGGGAACTTGGGAACACAATGAACGGGCTTTGTCATGGCCTATTCGAGGGTCTCTTATACTTCTATAGCCGTTCTGAATATTCAGGCTATTAGATCGACGGCACGCCGCGGGCTAGGATACTCACACTATTTAGTCAGTCATGTCAACCTTATCTGCTCGCACGATAAATACGCTCTGCAAGAAATAGGATGTTGGCACACTTTGTCCGGTACCGAACGACTTTAAGTTATCATTACGGAAGAGTGAATTTGAATAAATCAACGTTAAGCTAGGGTAAACGTTAATCGAATATTTCTTTAAAGAAGACACTCGAGAAGTCTTCCACTACGTTTGCTGCGCTTTTGTAAGAATTGAAGGATGAGGAAGATTTAATAGGTTTTCTGTTCAAAAGAAATTGATTTGTGGAGGAGCCGGGAAAATATACTACAGCCGATCAGACGGAAAAGTTTTACATTTTCAATAAATGGCCTTTAATTAACACGTTCCAAGTTTGGTCAATACCGAAATGACTTAATCACAGTAAATTGGAAACGGAAAAGGTGGTTTATTTGAAAAGATCTTTTAAAGGAAATATTTATTTATTCGCAGTTAATTAGAAACATTTGCCTGTTTCGAAACTTGGAGTTAGTTTTCATTGAATCAATTTTACAGGGTGTCATGTAAATGTATGGAACATTTGTAAAAACACATTTGTGAAAAGAAACACTTGTGTGTTGCGTCAAATGTAAGTTTTGTAAAAATGAATATACAAAAAATGCAACTCATTTTGTAAATTGTCGTCATACACCAAATCCGGTGAAGTTAGAGTTTGAGCCACATAAGATCACTCAGTCAGATTCAGGTTCGGTTACACATAATCCTCTTCCTGTCGCATCAAATGATTCGAGTTCATTGCAAACCCCAAAATCTTCCTCGGCCACGTCATCCTTTTTTAGTACTATCATGGGAAGTGTCAGAGCGTGCTGAAGTAACAACGTTATTGTCGAAAATAAGAACTGGCAAATATTTTCGGAAAAAAATCATATCATCGCTTAAATTGCCTACTCGATATTTACTCACCAAACCCTTGTTGGACGGAGTGCAAGTAGAAAATAAATTAAGCCGATCCGAAAACTTATCGTTCCAATGCGACTATTGGTCTAATTTGTGAAATGAGAGGGTGATAAATTTTGCCATTAGGACGCCAGATCGTCTATTTGTTAAAAATGATTTAACAAATACTAATAGGCATCAGCAGAATATTTAGAGGGTGTTATTACTGAGGTTGCAAAAAATTAATATGGGACAAAAAATTCATGGCAATAGTTACTGATAATGTCAAAAACAATGCCAAACAAAAATATCCACACAGTTTGCTACGGTTGTTTGACCCATACTTCACACCTATTGTGGAATGATGTTTTGATTTTAGAATCTGTTGACAAACAGTTGTCTATTGTGAAAAATGTGCAAGTTTTGCAGAGATAGAAAAGTAAGTAAATGTGACAGTTTCCTCAAATCTGCTGGTTACATAAGATGCAGATCTAATGAAAAACGCAAATTTGCATATGTGAAGATCTTATTATTCAGGAAAAATGGGCACTGTGAAATTAGGCAGATTGGATGAAAATTTTTGGAATAATTCAGAAATGCTCGTGGAATTTTTGAAATCACTAACAGAAGCAATGTGCCGTGCCCTATGTGTGAAAGTGGAAAGCCGTGATGTTGCCGAACCAATCGGATATTGCATATTATTATAGTTTACAGTAAATTCGTACCACATATCGCTAATTCTTGATTCTAATAACTGAAATAAAAATTTAACCGCATGTTTTAGAGCACCCTTAAGGAGAATGAATAAAAGTATCGTTGTTGTAACAAAATGTATACAGTGCCCGTCTAAAGTCCGTTCCCCCCCTACTAATTTTTGAACCATTTGAGATAGATCAATGAAATTCGGCACAAGATAATCACAGGTCACAATATATTTTTTGACGTAACAATGACAGCTGTCAGTCCCAAGATGGCGGTCGAGCGCCATTTTGAAACAAAATTTTAAATGGGAGGGAGGGTCATGTGACACCTCGTTTTAAAGGTCTTATCGAGTGCAATGTCATACTAAAACATGGCGTCAATATCTTTTGTTCAATTTTTAAATTTTAACATTTTTCTAACGAAATTTTATTCTAATTTGTAGTGAAATCTCTTAATGAAATCGACCAATAAGAGGAGAAAAGAGAGTTTATTAAGGAAAAACTACCGCTAGATGGTAATTTCTTCCAGGTTCCCCAAAAATCAAAACCGCTTCAAATTTATCGTCTGAGCAACGAGCCATGGTCACACTTTTCCTAAATGGAGGAACTAAACATGCCACATTTGACAAGTAGAAAACAAGATGTTACCGCGACAACGAATTTTGTTTCTAATACAAACATGACTGAGAGCAACATTCATGGTTATTTAGAAATTTGATTAGTCACCATTTTGTAACGTTTTCAGGTATCGACGCCATATTTTAGTATGATATTGCACTCGATAAGACCTTTAAAACGATGTGTCACATGA
Source organism: Xestobium rufovillosum (assembly GCA_963966045.1). Taxonomy (NCBI): domain Eukaryota; kingdom Metazoa; phylum Arthropoda; class Insecta; order Coleoptera; family Ptinidae; genus Xestobium; species Xestobium rufovillosum. The sequence continues at coordinate 34,825,495 of OZ014492.1, forward strand.
CCCCGCTTCCTATTTAAAATATTTTTCAAAATGGCGCCCGACCGCCATCTTGAGACTGACAGCTGTCATTAATACGTCAAAAAATATCTTGTGACCTGTGATTACCTTGTGCCGAATTTCATGGATGTACCTCAAATGGTTCAAAAATTAGTAGGGGGGGAACGGACTTTAGACGGGCACTGTATATTCTCTCAGGCAAGTAATTTTCTGGAAATGTAGTTTATAAAAAGCTTTATTTTCTTAAATGTACCTGAACAAGTTTAACGAATTTAGGTTGTGTTGGCTTAATAAACACCCTGGAGATATGGCATTTACGTTTGTAAGATAAATATACGCAAATAAATTGAGCTTTTTAGTTTTTGTATAGGTAGAAATATCTTTAATTCGATCAGTCGGTATTCAATTTCTGAATATAATAATAATAGTAATAAAAAAAAATCAGCCTTTCCTAAATATGATACAAAATATCAATAACGACAAGCTCAGCTGACTGAAATGGACGGTATACGGTTTGTTAGTGTACAAATAAAATCACAAATTCGGTCTTCCATACCATCCAGAACCTAACCTAAACCTAAAGCAATAGTAGTAGTGTAAAGTTAAAAAAAGTAATTAATACATATATCACATACACACCAGAATAAACATGAAATTAAATTATACTACTTTTCCGTGACATTTATATCTGATGAATATTTCTAAGAACTGAATTTTTTATGCAAAATTTCCGTATGCTCACAGGAGATGATCAGGAAGTTCTTTTCAAATAGGGGGATTCAGATTGACACTGATAGCCAAGCAGCACTGAGGTCTCTGAAAACTGTAGATATGTATGTGGACTCCCTGGCTCGGCTAGCAGTACATAACAGAGTTCTCCTACGATGTGTGGCCTTACACGAGAAAGCGGACGTCTTAGCGAAGAAGGGAGCTGACAGGGATGGAATCCACATGCTGTTTGGCACATCAGACAGCCAAAGGGGTGCTAAAGGACCTAGTAAGACAAAAACATACTTCTTACTGGATTAGCACTCCCGGATTGAGGCAATCGCGGATTATAATGGGTGTAAAACCAACTAAGATGGGCAGCTGGACAGTTTACGAGGCATTATTCGCATGAAACATCTCGCCTCTATTGGCGTGAAGGATAATCCCGATTTCAGGATATGTTGGGAAGAGGAGGAAACGCCCTATCGGGTACTATATTTGAATGTCTAGGTTTTGTATCAGCTAGACGTACAAGCTTCGGAGCTATGTTTGCAGAACCAAAAATAGTAGATAGTAGATGCGCCTGTAAGTCTTGTCCTCATATTCTTTTAAAGGACAGAACTTATGAGATAAACACGTAGGGGGGTACAATCAGCTTGAGCTTCAGTGCTAGGGTCCAGAAAACTACCAGGTAACAAATAAATAAAAAAAATGGTGGGAAATATTATACAAAGTGATTCAAACTTATCAGTGGTCTATCAGGCGTTTAGGAAAACTAGCTATGTTTGAATTCGGAAACTTTACATTTCTGGGTTTTTTATAGCAATTTTTAAAATATTTTATTTACACTGCACTTCCGGTTATGGCAGGTGAATTAAATTTTCTTCCTCATTAATAATAACCTCGATAACTCGCTCGTAAAATAATACACTATTATCTATGTCGAGTGCTTAATATGCTAAGTATAAATTTTAATTAAAAGTCCCATTCCAAGGAGAGTGGTCTGCTTAAATACATATTAGTTTGGCGAATCTCAGTTGGATCAACGTTCCCAGAAACTAACAGATCGAATCACAGCTTACTGAACAATTTCCCACGAATAAATATGGTATAGATCATGCCTTGCTGGCTTCCGAAATAACTGCATTAATCAAAAGAAATATGGTTCGTAGAGCACGTTGAAGAGATTTCTACTCGATGCACGTGATAATAGGATTGGATGATGCAATACTTCCAATTTATAGATTTTAACGTTTTTTATCAAACTAATCTCATACTTGAACAGGACTGCTGTAACAGACAAGTATTTCAAAGAGTATAAATAGAGATTTTCAGTAATGCTCTTGAATTTATTTAGAATATAATCAAGACGTATACTCTTTTAGTGGGATGACACAGTAAAAATTGTGAAAAGCACTTCCTTATTCATGGAAAAAGTCCATTTTATTATTCTTACTGCATAATTAATAAGACAATTAAACTAACGCTAAATGCTGATGGTGAAAAAGTAAAGAGTGTGTAATTTTTATTTTTAAGTAAACATTTTCAGTGACAAATTAATGTGCACGTGCTATGATCCTGAATCATAAATTAATGGTTTTATGCATTGTAATAAAGAGCAAAGGAAAAAGTAAAGTTAACACAATACAAAAAGAAGTTATACGTTCGTATAAACTAACAAATCCCAGCATAGCAGAAGCCTTTACAGAAAATATTGAAAAACAAATAGAAGATCAATACACAAGAGGCGTAAGTGGAATCATAAAAGAAATATGGATAGTGTTTAAAAATATCATACTCCAGGCAGCAAAGGAATCATGTGGAATAATACGTATCAACAAAAATAAACGACAAACACCATGGTGGAATGAAGATATAAAAAGGCAGATAAAGGAGAAGAAAATGGCATGGAGAAAGTACCTAAGTTAGCAGACAAGCGAAGATTACGAAAAATACAAAACACAAGGGATAATAGTAGAGAATTTACTAAAAGAAGCTAAGGAGCGGTCCTGGGTGGAGTTCGGAGAACGGGTAGAAAACGACAGCAGAGGAAACCAGAAACTGTTTTATAGAGTCGTGAAAAACTTAATAAATAAAAAACATGTTAAGTTAAAACAAGTTAAAGATAAAAACGGAAATCTACTATACGAAGCTCCAGAAATTATGAACAGATGGAAGGAACATTTCAGTGAACTACTTAGACCAGAAGAAATAGACATCACAGTTATAGAAGAATACAAGGAAGACATAAATGAACAGGAAAAAGAGAGTGAAATAGGTGCAGAAGATCACATAAGGATGGATGAAATAAAAGAGGCAATAAAGAAAATCAAGAATGGTAAAGCCGCTCATCATCATCATAAGGTTCTCAGTCCGAAGACTGGTTGGACGCGTACCTCCATTCTTTTCTATCCTGAGCTAACCTACGCATTTCCCTAAAAGTAGAACATCCTACATCCCTAACTATTTGAGAGCAGTAGTCTAATCTAGGCCTACCCCTACCTCTTTTTATTCCTATCTCTGACTCTAGTATGTCACGAACTATTCCTTCGTGTCTTAGAAGGTGTCCCACCATCCTATCTTTCCTACTCTTTATTGTTTTCCATACCTTTCGCTTTTCCCCAACTCTTTCTAATACTTCCCTATTGCTAACCTTATCTATCCACGGTATCTTCATCATGCGTCTGTAGCACCACATTTCAAACGCTTCTACTCTTTTTCTATCCGCTTCTCCTATTGTCCAAGTTTCGCACCCGTATAATGCCGTACTCCATACATACGACGTTAAGAGTCTCTTCCTAGTCTCTATATTAACCGTTCTCGAGCATAACAGTTGTTTCTTTTTGTTAAACGCAACTCGGCCCTGCGCCATTCTTTGTTTTATATCTTTAGTGCTCCTACCGTCTTGAGTTATTTTACTTCCTAAGTAGCAGAAATCCGCGACCTCCTCTATCTTCTCATTTCCAATTTGTATTTCCATTTTAGTTCTATTTTCACATCCCCTACATACCAAAATTTTAGTTTTCTTTTTATTGATTTTCATGCCGAAGCCCTGTGTCAAAACTGCTTCCATTTCATTCAAAGCCGCTCCTAATTCTTCTTTGCTAGATGCTAACACTGCTATATCATCCGCAAATCTGAGCATGTTAATAGTTTGGCCCTGTACATTGATCCCTGAGGCTGTTCTTTCCTTAACAATCTTAATCGCATCTTCGATATATAAGTTGGGCACGATAAAATTACACCAGAGATGTTGAAGCAACTAGGAGAGAAAGGATTGGAAATGCTTCTAGAAATTTGCAATATGGCATGGAAAGTAGGAAGTCTCCCTCAGGATTGGGAAGTAGGAGTTGTTCTACCGCTACATAAAAAATGTGACAATACAGTGTGCGTAAATTATCGAGGAATAACTCTACTGAGTGTCGTATCCAAAATGTATAAAAGGATCTTGGACAATAGATTACGAAAGCACATAGAACGCCAATTCGAGGAGTCGCAGTCTGGTTTCAGGAAGGGAAGAAGCATACAAGTCCTCTTATTCATACTAAAACAAGTAATAGCCAAAACATACAGTCAGAACAAAGAAGCATATTTCGCATTTATCGATCTGGAGAAGGCTTTTGACAGAGTGCCTAGGTATAAGGTGTGGGAAAGTATGGAAAAGAGAGCGGTAACACAAAAGCTGAGAATTGCCATCATGAGTCTGTACAGGAGCTGCAGAAACTACGTAAGAACAAATAATATGGAATCCGAGGAATTTACAACAAGCAATGGTTTGACACAAGGAGGAGTACTGAGCCCAACGTTATTTTCATTGATCATGATGACATGATGAAAGAAATAAAACCTAAATTAAAGAAACTGCAAATAGGACACATAAATTTGCGTCCGGTTTAAATTTCAGAATGCGCTTTTGCCGACGATTTGATGATCTGCGCCAAAAAGGAGAGAGACTTACAAGAAAACCTAAATCACTGGAATGACACTGTAAGGAAATGGAAAATGAAGATAAACATTGACAAGACCAAAGTAATGCAAATAGGTAGGGATAACAAGGTAGTTAGCGTAAAACTAAATGGGACTAAACTGGAACAGGTGAACACATCTAAATATCTGTGGGTGATAATAGAACGGAGCGGGAAGGACGAGATAGAGATAAATGCCAGAATAGAAGCAGCTTCTAAATTGTATTACTCCATAAGTAACGTTATTTTGGGGAACAAACATATTTCGAGAGGAACGAAAATGACTATTTTTAAGACAATCTATCAACCTGTACTGAGGTTTGGAAGTGAAAGCTGGAATCTGATAAGGAAACAAGAAAGTAAAATCCAGGCAATGGAAATGAAATACCTACGAAGAGTCAAGGGAATAACAAGAAGGGATAGAGTTAGAAATGAAGCTGTTAGGGAAGAACTAGACATAAAGTCAATAACGTTGAGAATAGAGCAACAACAATTGAGATGGTTCGGACACCTAACCCGCATGGATGACGGAAGACCAGCAAAACGCATTTGGAAAGCAAGAGTTCAGACAAAGAGAGGAAGAGGAAGACCGCCACAAACGTGGGATGATACAATTAGCAGAATACCGGTGAGAAGGGGAACGACATGGGATCGAGCAAAGGAGCTAGCAACTAATAAGAAAGAATGGAGGAACTTTGTATACGAGCACAACTAGGACGATTTCACCCTACACCTACGGGTAGAAGGGTTACGATTATATACGATTATATAAGTATTCCCCAGAAAACTTAAAATTCGTCCACTTAATAGCTGAAGAAATAATATGGCTTGGTAAAAGGATGATTTATATAGTTTATGTTTGTCTACATATTGTCTACTAGCGACAAACGCATCAAGAGAGTTATGTATTTTACTATTTTCCTAATTAGAGCAGATATTATTCGAATGTTTCGTACTTTATTACCACAGTACCATGTTAAAATATTAATTCTGAGCAGAATTTGCGCTGATAAGTGCAACATGTCTGTTTGTGGGGGTTTGTAATAATCTTTCTTAGCATGTAGGTACTATAATATCAAATTCAATTAAAACAGCGGCGAAATACGGTAGAGATATTTAGTTACATTATTTTAAAACTGGGCGATATTAAAGCTGCAAGATTCACTATATCACGCTGGTATCTCAAACATTACAAGAGCTCTCTTGCTAATGGAAGAAGTTTTCCAGCTCCAGAAGCAATTTAATGGCGTGTATTATAACCGGATCGAAAGTTTCTTAAATTTTAAGAATATGTTTGTTTGCTCCTTCGTAAAATATGCGCACCTTGCATTTAAGTTTTGAAGTTATGGCCCAATATTAAGATATGGGAGACCATATAATTTTTAAAAGCTTTAATTGATGTCAGGCGCTGTCTTTTTATTTATTCAATAAATAAGTAGTCTCCAAGAGCAAGATTTCTTGTCAAATAGTGTTCTTAGTTATTGTTTTATATTGGTAATTTAGGCTTACTTTAGGCTTGCTGGTTTCTTCTCGTTTTTTTTGTAAGTCGATGGTGGCAATTTGTCCTTCGCAATCCAACTCAACTGCCACTGAAATAAGTACATAATTTGAATTTATTCTTAAAGTAATGTAATAATAACGAAACGAATTCTTTAATATCGGGAGCAGAGAACTCTCGATCATTTATCTTTATAAATTTTGGAGGAGGTAAAAATGTATACCCTCGAAGTACATTTATCATTTCAAAACTTGTTGCTTTCTGGGCATTCGTGAAGGTGAATATTTCTTCTGGAGCTTCTGACAAGTAATTTTAAGAAAAAGTGGCTGGCAATCCAATGGCAATTAAATATATTTGCAATACCTACTTATTTAGTTATGTAGGTACATTTATGCTTTTATTGTACTGAAACCTAGTTTCAGTACACCGCGCTTTCGCAGTTCATTAACAACTTTGGAGAATATACGATGTTAGTACATGAAAGATGGATATTATAAGCTCTCCCTTTACGTTGATTAGGATGTCTTTTGATGAACATTACCCGCACATAAAAGAAAAAAAAATAAAATTGAGAAACGCTTTCGCGTGACAGTTTTCAAAAGACTGGCTTATCACAGCTTACAGTTTAAAGCCTGTTACGTGTGTTTAAAATATAGTTGTTAAAGTGTCTACAGAACCCTAATGATTTTTTTAAAAACTCTCTTGTGTTCGTTACAGAGGCAGCTGAAGGGAGGATGGTATTTTTCCAGGGGTGGAATTAGAAATCTGAAATGCGGACTCATTTTCTCACTAATTTTAATTTAAAGCAAGTACATTAAATTCATTCTTATATCCAAAACATTGCGATAAAAGTAGTGACGGCGTTAATCAGTCCCCTTTGTCAATCAGCAATTCTGAAGGTCGCTCACACAACAATTTACTTGGAGTCCTAAGTGTTTTCAACACTAAAATTGAAAAGTACGTTATCTATATGCCCAGTAGCTATAACTTATTGTTGAAACAATTCGCCCAAACAAGCTGGTCGATCCACGATTGACATGGATTAGATTCAAACTCCGTAAAATTATAGATAATATACTCAAGCAAGCGATCGGATACGTATAAATCTTGAATCTCCGTGGTACTATAAATAATGATCTCAGATAAATTAGTTCAAAAGTAGACTAGACGACAAGAACTACCTACACTTTAATTTTCTCCAATAATTTTCACCCTACTATCTCTATCGACACACAAAGGAGTTTTTTGATAGCTATTTTTAATTCGGCGATTCAACACGTTCGCAAGTACAGAGAACTTTCGCGAAACTTTTGTTATCTAAATCTGCAGATAAGGTCTTTCCACTTCCGTAAAGAAAAGCCTTCTTTCATTCCTGACATGTTTCGAATTCGCAGCTTTAAACTAGCGCTATTTGCATGCATGAGACGAAATATATACATATACATGATTGATGTATGAAAATGCTTCTCTTTGAGTACCGAAAACGTTTTATATATAGCCATTAAGAATTGGAAAACTCGCGAATGAGTAAGGGTTACTGCTAGTAAGTGTAATATTCATTGCATGTGATTATTAACCTTCGTTATGACATTGAAAATGAACTTGGTTAAGGTTAAAATCTTACTCAATATAAATCACCGCAACAATTTGTAAACAATTAAAAATGATAAAATTTTCACGAAATCCAAACAATGACAGACGTTCTCATACCACAAGAAACAAAACTTGAATGAAATAGAGAGGATCTTGTCAAATGTAACTGATTGCACGTCGCGGATGGTCTCCTGCTAACAGGTTCCGCCTGGCCATGACTTCATTCTCACGAAATATTATTCATTGTTTACAAGTTTTTGTTAAGTGTGATGGGGGTTAATATTTTTTGGACATGAAAGCGTTCATTGCTTTTACATCGCATACTTTATGAAATATCCAAATTTGATTTTGTACTAGTTGGAAAGACGATGAACTAACGGACATCGTTTGGACTAGTTTTTGGTGTTTGTGATGCACGGGGGAGATATTACAGGGGCGTACATTTGAGGTACATGTTTAGCAAATTTTAAGCGTTCGGTGCTATTACATAGCATTACATCCAAATTTCATTTTAGGTTAGTTGAAAAAAGGTTGAATCAGCGCACATCGTACGTGTTTGCTTTTGGGGTTTGCGATGTACGGGGGCGATATTATAGAGGTGTAAAGTTAAGGTACGTTTTTAGCAAATTTTTTAAAATAGAGAAATGTGCTAAACATCTATTGTAACATTGTATACTAACAGACAGACCATGTCAAGCTTGTAAACATTGAATAATATCTCTTGGGAATGACGTCATCACCGCGCGTCACTTGTTGGCAGACGGCCATTGGCTATGCGTTCAATCAGCTACGTTTGATGGAGTACTCGCTGTTTCAAAGCAGTTTTGTTTCTTGTAGTAGTGAGCGGACGTCTGTCATTGTTTCGAATTTAGCATTTTCATTGTTTACAAGTTGTTGCGTTGATTTAGTCTGAATATACTTGAAGTATTCAGGGGTGAAATTGAAAATTTTCAGTAATTTTTTAAAAAGTTTTGGTGCCATCTCACCTTCGGTAGAGCAAGCTTATTTCAAAAATACTTGGAAATTAGCATCAAACTTTTGCTCAACTGTCACCATCATAGTTGCTGGCAACAGGTACGAGCGGTAACCTTGTTAGAAAAGGTATACGTTTTATTAAGTGTGCAGATTTTGCGAGCATTCTTACGCTGGAATTTTTCTTACGTAGAAGGCAAAACTACATGCATCACGATCCTATATGATTTAACCTCAAATTTTGATTGCAAATTTCTTTGTAGGTCGTTTGCTTTTTAATGTTTTTTTCGGGGCGACTTGAAATATGCCTCGAAATTATAAACGACTGCCTGACACTAGCCACTACCGAGATTACGATGCTACAACCCTAAGAAATGCTATAACGGTCATTACAGAACAAAAGTTTACATTTGCAGCGGCTTCAGAGACATGTCAAATTCCTGTTGGAACGCTGCAGCGAAAAATTCATCATAAAAATTTCCCTGAGTAGGGTAGGCCAGTACCGAATAACGTCATAACGTTATTTCTCAAACCCATTATTTTGTTGGACCAGTTTAATAGTCAGTTCAGGAGGAAAACTCAAATAGCATCCTTCCTCACAACTAGAAAAACGTAAAGCAAACACTACCGATACAAATAAATATGGAACAAACAGCACTACAGAAAATTGAAATACTTAACGTAAGTGTAACATGCTAGTATTTCTGAAGCAAATATTTATTTTTTGTTCAATACCTCTATGGATAAAGTATAAATCTGTAAGAATAGAGGAACTCTGTAAGTATTTTGGCACGATAGTCTGGATCGTTGCCAGGTGGTTCGCATTATTCAATTCCATCCCGCACAGTAGCAGTCCACGGTAAACCCTTTAATGGCAATTCTAATTCAACGTAAAATGCTGCATGTTTCATTTTATGTAAATTGCGATTTGTTGGACTATCATTAATTAGTTAGCTATTTATAAGTAGTAAAATTGCATCGACCACAGAACTAAATAATATAATTCAGATGCGAAATATTGATCAGTAACATTCCGTGAACCACGATTGCAATCGCGGTTAGAATTCCAACGGACTAGCAAAATGAAACTAGATTTGTAATGAAATTGGTAACTTTGAAGGACAATTAATTAATGAAAAATTAAAATTAAAATTACAATTAAATTAAATTAATTTAAAATTAAAATTATAATTATAATTAAAATTTAAATTTAAATTTAAATAAAATTAAAATTAAAACTAATTAAAATTAAAATTGCGTCTATTGTATTGACATTCGCAATTTTAATTTTAATTATAGTTTTAGTTTTAATTTTATTTAAATTTAAATTAAAATTTTAGTTATAATTCTAATTTTAATTTTAATTTAAATTTAAATTTTATTTTTATTTTAAATTAAAATTAAAATTAAAATTAAGATTTAAAATATAAATAACATTAAAATTAAAAATTAAATTAAAATTACAATTAGAATTACATATAACTATAATTTAAATTTAAATTTAAATAAAATTGAAATTAAAACTATAATTAAAATTAAAATCGCGAATGTCAATACAATAGACGTATTATTAAAATCAACGGATGCACCGATACTCTACATTTACCATGAGCTATGTAGACGATGAGAAGATGTAGCCCATTGTATTTACGAATCTACGAAGAATAGTGAGTAAAAGAAGCTGTAGATTGTCGGTCCTTAATTCCTTGTAAAATGCTGCAGCTTGTTAGGACAGAAAAATAGCATTAATGGAACAAAAGGGGTGAATTGAGTGGTATTTGTCCGTTTTATTTTTTACTACTTTTAGTGCCACTATTATTCAGTTAATGGAATTGGTTTTCCAAACACATTTCGTTCTGCCTTTTCACTTTATTGAACCTTTTCCCGTGTGCGAATACAACTCAGCAAAATCACCTAAATTACATCATCCGATTTAACATCGTGTGTATTTAGTGAAATTTCATGTTCTGCAATTTTTCACGTGTCTAACTTTTTTACTCCTGACGACACTGAAATATACCTTGTTAGTCAACCCTACTCTCAAAGTTGGGTTCAGTCATATCATGGGAAATCTGATAAATTCATTCTTTTTTATGTTTACCTCGCACTCAGATAAATGGGTATTTGTACGACCCGGAACTTACTCTGTCCAACTTTTCCCAAGAAAATGTTTGCTTCTCTCACGGATTTAATATGAAGTTTTGTAGTTTTTAAATTCATTTCCAAAACACGTAATATTTTTATAATACAAATGTCGCTTAATACTATATTATACACGAGTTTAGATATAATGAATGCTATTATTACCGAGGATGAAGTTTACAACACGAGCGAGTGAAACGAGCGAGTTTTGTAATCATCCGAGGCAATAATAGCATCATTATGATTGAAGAAACACAAGTATAAAGAGTATATTATAAGATAGTCGTGGACAAAGTTCTTTACCCTGCTTAACCCTGCTGTTCTATATTAATTTACTTTATGGTGGTGCTTCAAATTGGAATTCTTCTGCAGCCACGCACATTGTAATGTAACTGATCTGTTTTAAAAAGGCATCGCACAGTTAGAATAATAGTTTCGCCTCACGAATGCAGCGAAACTGGCAATATTTAATAATTAGGCCAAACTTTTATTCTAATTATTATTGTACTTACGCTGCCTTATTAAAATAAATCAGTTACATTCCTTAAGCTCGCCAAGTTATCGTGGTCAGACTCTATGTATAAGGTCGACGAGTAGTAAGATTCCGAATAGATCTGCAAAAAATACCATGAGCAGGGATTCCTGAAGCTTTAAACCTTCTATCGTGAACCGACCAGCATGGATAGTTCTATCCAAGTGAACAAAACTGTATCCGCCAACAAGAATCTGACGACCAGGGACAACCTGCGGCAGCCACGTCTCTGGCAAAGTTAACATGTCAAAATCACTTACAATTCGTGTGGTTTGATTGGTGTACCAAAAGAGAACGAGAGTTAATGTGGCCCAGCTTATAAAAGTGGTATTAAGCATGGTCAAGAGAATACCTAATCCAAAAAGTAATATACCTACATGTATATACATATAAATAAACAGGATTAATAAATAAAAATAAATTGCGCGTTTAGCACCGTATACGTGATAGAAGTGAAACTTCTGAGAGAGATTTACGGTGAGAGATAGAGAGAGAGAGCATTTCACGGGCACGTTCAGTCGTTTTTTTGACGCAATATAAGCATATTATCATTAAAATTTTAATATTTTAAATATACTTACATAATGACTGTTCACGGATATAATCGAATATTCACAGGACACAAACGTAAAAAAACGTAAATAATCACAAAACACGATGGTAAGTATTAATTATACAACGCGTGGTATCTCAGCTACTCATGCATATATAACTCTCTTTCTCCTTCTCTCAACGTTATATCTTTCGTCTCTCTCGTGTAACGAAATGCTCGAAAACGTGACGCGACCTTGAAATCTTACTCTCAATTCTCGGGCAATTTTCGAGGTGCCGCTAAAGAAGTTTCACTTCAAAAACAGCTGGGCCCAGCATCACAGGCGCCTCGTTACGTTTAGCACCTCTGTAATGCCGTGCTCCATATGCACGTTTTGAAGAGTCAAATTCAAGCGCAACAGTTTTATCTTAATGTTGAGGAACTGAAAAACGCTGGAACCGTCTAATTTTTACTAGATGCCGGTCTAAATTTAGCGAATGGTCTGTATCTACTCAGTTCTTAAAGACAATCAGATATATTGGTGTGTGCACTTAATTCCCCCAAAGTATGGAACGCCGTTTTGCTCTTTATTGGCAGTATAGGATTTTTAAAATTTTATTTAAAGAACTATTATATTACTTTAATTTAAACGTTAGTTTAATTTTTCGGTTACAATAATAATGATTGTTAAAAATAATTCAGCAATTTAAAATTTTTTCCAGATAAATATGTTTAGAATAAAAAAGGCAGGTGAATAAAAAAGTACATGAAACATATAATTATTTATAAGGGCAATTACAGAATCAATTATTAAAATCGTTTAATATAAAGTAACATTTTAATTCAACAAATATATAAATTCTTTGGTTTCAAAAATAAGAACAAACATTAGCAACAAGCATTTAAATTAATGTAACATCCATTTTTCGTTCACAATTAATTCAAGCGTTCTTTTTAAATTGAAAGAATTTATTTGTTTGTTGACTTTAAATGTTAGGTGAATTAAAATGGTACATTATAATTTTTTGTTACATTTAATTTAATACTATATTTCTTGTACCTAAAATTACCAAGAATTCCAGTTTAAATATTACATTTAATTTTTTTGTTTGTTTTAAATCGTGTCTTGAATTTATATGTTTGTTAGAAAAATTATCAACAAACATGAAAATTGGCGTGTTGTGCGGCTACGTAAGGTACTAGTGAGTGGTTTATGTGATCTATGGTCACAGCCAAGGAGAGAAACTAATGCTGGGAGGGAAGCATAGAGCAGGGAAGTGCCTGTGTGAGTGGCGCAGGTGAAGTTGTTAACGCGAGATTTCAGTTCCTAGGAGACTTGCATAAGGCCCCGTTTGTCAGTTCATTGAACATGTAAATATGTATTGAAAATATTGAATATATTTATTATTTTTCGTGCTATAATTTTTTATTTTTCGGCAATATTTATATTATGAGCAAATATTCATTAAATTAGAACTTTCTATATAGGTGATTCCAAAATGGCGGATTTCCTTTGCAGCATGTTGTAGGGGACCGCAAATGCAGTTTGGGAAAAATGTTAAAAAAATTCTAGCTGCTTTTGTTTTATGGTTATGGGCAAAAAACTAAAAGGTAAATTTGGCAACATGTGTACAGTCTCCCTAACCCTTTGCTCTAACCGCCGTATAACATAATTGATAATTTCCATAAGGGTGTCTTCTATTTGCGCGTAAACTCTTTCAGCTTAATTCCCGTTATTATCGCATTCGCCCAATATCAGCAACATGTCTGCATATTCATGATTGGTATACATTTTTGACAAAATTAAATCAAAACTTCAAAATGACAGGTCGAAATAAATTAGCACAAAACATCAAAATACTACAAAATCATATCATCGTTGCCAAACGCATTTTCAAAATCATATTGAGAAAAAGATTTAGATTTTAAAAATTAAAAGTAAATTAGACGCTGCAATACGGAAGCGCAGAACGGCCAATTAAAAAAAAAATAAGAACTTGAAGTTAATTTCACCTTTTTCCCAAAAACTTGAAATTAATTTCACCTTTTTTGCCAGAAAGTTGAAATTAATTTCACCTTTTTGCTAAATCTTGAAATTAATTTCACCTTTTACCTAAAACTTGAAATTAGTTTCATCTTTTTAGATGCACTCACTGTTCTGTACATTCGTGATCGTGCGATCTCTCTCATAAAATAAGGAAAAGGATTCTTGAACGGTGCCAGGACACAGAACAGCGGTCAAACAAGTTTGTGTACTGCTGTTCTGCTTGTGTATTATATACCCCTGTGATGTCCATCCATGGCATGAACCATGAATTTATGAACCATGACATGAAGTTGACAGTCAACTGACATGAAATCATGGTTCGTGGATGGACATCACAGGGGTATAGAATACACAAGCAGAATAGCAGTACACAAACTTGTTTGACCGCTGTTCTGTGTCCTGGGCACCGTTCAGGAATCAAGAAATCCTTTTCCTTATTTTTATGAGAGGAGATCACACGAT